>JAUTBQ010190822.1:0-10330 GCA_032361185.1 Lepetodrilus ovalis | reverse complement strand
ACACACACACACACACAGACACACACACACACACACACACACACACACACACACACACACACACACACACACACACAAACACACGCACGTCTGGCCTACCCAGGTAGTGTATCCGCCCGGTCACGTTGTTGTACGTCCAGCTCCCACTGGTGTCAGAGTTGACGCTGATGTCGCCCGCGGTCTCGCTGATGGCCTTGCCCTCCACGATGAAGCGGTCAGGTTGGTCAGCTTGCTGCGACATCGTCACGTACTGACCAGCCTGGAAGGGTCAATTTGAATAGAAGTTAAAACTACACACTAGTATGTTCACCAAACTATCTACACTAAATTAGTACACAATATTTATGAAAGTGTAGCCGGGTGTGATATAAGATGCTCCTACTGGTCTCGGCCAGCAGGACTGTCCCGTTGGCTCAGTCGGTTGGAGAGAGTGGGTTCAAATCCCAGGATTAGCATGGTCCTCAAAAAGCGAAATATTTTACGAACTTGAGATCTTTACAAATGATCTTAAAATTGAGTCATGGCAGCACGGGATATGCTGGTTTATTGTTTAACATCGCTGCAGGAATATTTCACCCATACGCGATGATAGATGTATGCCACAAGGGGATAATATCAAAAAGGGTAGATAACTGGATTATTGACACTGTTCGTACCGTGAAGCCATAAAATTGTCCGGTGAAGCTGATGTTCTTTATGTGCTCTGCGTTGACAAACTGCATGGTGTAGTTCGTGCCGTCCACCAGTAACACCATCCAGCCCGGCTTGTGGCTGATCCTCTTCAGCGCAAACTCTCCGATACTGGTTCCGTACTCGTTGGTCAGGCTGATGTTCTTGGCGCTCAGAGTGGGAGGAATGGGGTTCATGAACGCGAACCTGTGGAAGCGAACGGAGGCATCGCAGACACTCCCTGGGATCCCCTGACTGAAGGCAGCGTTCTGGCTGCACCCCGGTGGGTGTGTGGGCGTGGTCGGAACCACGGAGGCCCCTGCGGTGCCGGTCAGAGACCCGTCCTCGTCCTCGATCACGCCCTCGTAGTTCCAAGCGTACCGGACTTTGTTCGCAGCGTTCGTGAACGTCAACTGAGATGACTTGTACAAGAAACCTCCGCATAGATTTGAACACGTCCCCGCGATCCTCGCCCAGGCTATCCCGACACAAGTAGATCGGTCGAAATTCATAAACGTAACGTTGCGGATGAGGAACCGGTTCTGGTACGGGAGGATGAGGCCCGCGTGGGTGCAGGTGCTGCCAGAGAGGTCGGAGTGGTAACCCGCGATCAGACCTCCTTTTATCATCGGCGCCGTGGCTTCAGTCGCTGTGTCAGAGAACTTAGCCAGAAGTTTCCCCTCGTAGCCCGCCTTCTCGTTGTTGATGAGGATGAAGTCTATGAACTGCAGCGAACCGCTGTTGACGGCCTCCGCACCTTTCTCGCAGTTCCACGCCGTCAAACTCTCAAACTTAGCCGCTACGTCGACCGCATTCGCTGAACAATCGCCACCGACTTTGGGATAATAATGCTCAAATATCCACAACCCGAACCAGCCAAAAGAGTGCGCTGTGTTGTTCCGGAATTCCCCGAGAGGAACGTGTCTGCAGCAGACAGACGTCGTGAAGGACGGACCCTCGGGGTGCACGTGCATGCGGTACCAATATCCAAAATGGCTGCCACCTGCCGCTGCATTGTGGGAGATGGTGTTGTTGGGATTCGTCACCCAGAACGTCGCCGGAGTTATATCATCGTTCAGAAGACTCGTGCTCGCGCGCACGAACACGCCGAGGTTGTACTCGAAGGAGTTTCCGGTCTCGATGCCGTCTTCTAAGAAGAACGCTCCCCCTCGGACGTCGTAGAGGACGTTGAACTGGACGCGGGTGTTGTGTGTGCCGTGCACGTTGACAGCTCTGTTGAAGGTGTGGTGAATGGAACAGCCGTGAACGTACGACTTGGACATGTCTCCGTTCAGATGGAAGTGGATCGGGTATCTCCCGAGTCTGAACGCCTGGCCCGCGTGGGTGACCTCGATGTGGCTGAGGCGCGCGATAGCCAGGTTCTCGTCCCGTCGAGGCGCGTGTATCATGATACAGGATCCAAACTCGTCGCTCCCCATCTCGTCACCGAATCGTCCCTGGAAACATGTCTGCGTGGCGAATTCCGCTGAAACATAAACACACTTTGATTGCTTCCATCCATTGAATGATACAATATTACCCAGATTACCTTTGGATATATATCAATTTCCCATTAACCCTCTCCCTGCTGCAGGCAACTGGAGATGCCATAAAGACCTGTGTTTGTGCATAATCCAGTAGGGAGAGGGTTAAACAAATATTAAAATAAATATTTCATGGACCAAAAGAGGGAATGCTTGGTGTTGTGGAAATGTTGTTGAAGTCAACAATGTGATGTTGTGGCAATGTTTGTGTAGACGTTGTGTCATGGCAATGTTTGTGTAGATGATGCATATATGACATACCTGTATCAAAGCCTTCAGGGCATGCTTCTATCTTGGTATCCCAGGCTGGATCGCGCGACCCTCGGACCACCACATTGTGGGTCAACAGCCCCACCTCCCCGCGAAACTCCACCGAAAACCCGTTGAGGGTCCTCGTGATGCCCACATGTTCGTAGGTCAAAGCCTGGTCTAAGGTCAAGGTAACGTTGTCTGCAGCTACGGTGGTGATGTTCCTTATCTCCGACTCGATCTGACTGTGTCGGAGGCCGGTAGTTGCTATGACGATCTGGTCACCAGCTACCCAGTTGACGGGTTGTTGGAGGACGATGGTGTTACTGCCGGCGGTTGCTGTGGTTGCTAGGCGCGTCCACGTCACTGGCGTCACTTTGCCTGCAAGTTTCACAAAGTATCCAGACAGTTACAAAGGTGTCGGCACACAGATAAATAACATCAGGATCTTAACAAAATCCCACCGGGATCTCAGCCATCCTCACACACAAGAGGTATTGATTACATTAGCACTTCAATACCCTGGCTCATATCTAAGGGAAAACACGTGCAAACAGTCTACAGGAGCTGTAAACAGAACAGTGATAACACCTGTTTCATTGGATACATTTTCCCGACGGTTTCACCTGGCAAATGTTTTCATTGGTTTGCTGTTTGCACGAGTTTTCCCCTCGATGTGTGCCAGGCGTAGTATTGAAGTGCCAATGTAATAAGTACCCCTTTGGTGCGAGGATGGATCTCGGAAGAACACTTGAGGTGAAAGCATCATGGTGGGATTTTGTTAGGATCCTCAAACGGGACACAAAAATTTTAGTTTTGCTGTTTGTGACCATAGTTCAATTAAGTCCATTAATTAAGACCAATAACAACTTTCACAAGTTAACTTAATTTTTCCATGGACATTTCATATGTACAATATGGCTCCCACCATCCTGTCCCACCTCTTTCTCCCTTCACCCACGAAATCATAAAAAAATAAACTGCTTCATTCCAGGATATTACTACACTACATGCCCAAGACATTCAGCCACATAAAACCCCCCACACCCTCCCCCACCCGGTACCTCCCCCCCCTCCCTCACCATGCAGATCCAGGATCCCCTCCCTGACTGCCAGGGTCTTAGCGCCGTAGATCGGGAGCTCGGGAGACCTGAAGTGGCCAAACATTGTGATGGTCGCCTTGTGTTCGAATGGCTTCTCTTCTGTGCCAACCTAGAAAACGACATACGTGTTATACAAAGAATGGAAACCGAGAGCCTGAAAGTATTTAGGATTCATTCCTGCCCCACAATGAGACACAGGCTGAAGACTTTGTGCTGAAACCTTAGACAAGTGGTTTACTTCAGAAATGCCCCAACAGAGAATGGAAACTCAGAAAAATTATACGGGGTTGTGATTGACAAACTTCCTAATGCCTTGAAAAGCAGCTCGAGTGCACACAGATCCTTTAATCGGGATAATAGTGTAGTGCTTTGAGCATGCTTTGAAGTGTGAACTTGGCACAATATAAACATTTGCATTATTAATAATTACTAAGGAAAGCCGTTCAACTTACAGCCAGTTATATTTAGGAATAATAAGAAATTTGAAAAAATTTTTTTTATAAAGAATATCTCGTTAGTAAATCCATGCCAAAGAAACTTCCTATATTAAAGATGCTTCAACATAGCTAGTTGCATCCACAAAAACAAACAACTGGTGCATCGTTTCTCTTATACATGGCCATTGGGCATTTACAAGAGCGCCTCGATAGATCTAATAGTGGATATGACCGCTTCGAGACGGCACCCAGGAAATGTTTGTCTACTGACCTGAAGCAGCCCTCCACCGGTTATAAGAATATTCTCAGTTTTCAGTTCAATATCCTTCTCATCAAATATCAGCTTGCCACCTTGAAAATAACAAAGCATTCCAAGTTTTATGAGTTATTGGTGTATTAGCTATCAGCAAAAAGAGCTCTACCAGTCTTTTAGTAGATAAGAGAGCTCCAAGAATCCCAAATTATTTTAGTATGATTTCTTGCTCAAGCCCAAACGACATATAATGGTTTGTGAACAAAACCATGAGTTGACCGTGAGTTCACACTCACAAACATTTAAATAATCTTAGGGCCTGGTCTCGTCCTCTCAGTTTAATCATAACATTTGCCAATGCTGAAGAAATCTATCCAGTTTACAACATTGGGTTTGAACCCAGGACTGGTGGCTCACCCTGAATCAGCAGCATCTTCAAGACTGGTGTGTCGGTATCCAGGAGCAGGGTCTGACCTGCAGGAACCACTACCAGTTCCCCGACGCCTGGTGGGGCTTTCCCACCCCACGTGTAGGTAGACGACCACACATCAATGTACTCAAAGTCAGCGCTCGTCTGAAAAGCAGTCAGAAAAAAAAGGAACTCAATAGTTGAGAAATGAGTAGATAAAATGAAGATGATTTAACAAATGAAACATGTAGATTACATTTGAGAATGTTGCTCTTCACTTATCCTTGCGTATTTTGAAAACAAGCAGGGTACATGGACAATATTGTCATGTTCAACAACCAACCAGAATCCAACATTTTTGTTTGAGGTAAGGTAAAGTGCAGTAAGATAAAACAAGGACTAATATTCAGACAAAATATGCATACACGATTAACATATATCAGTGTAGACCAGTGCAGATACAAGTTAGATAAATACAGTGTTTCAATTTCACTGCGAGACGTAACAAGTACCTGCTTCGCCATTCCATTTCCGCCGATCTCCACAACGACCTTGGTTTTCTGCGACTTCGATGCCCCTGCCACGCACGTGATCTGTGTGGCTGTAACCGTGGCAACTACACACGCTGTCCCGCCTAATGAGACAGTCACTGCACCCGTTGATGTCCTACAACAGACAGACCCACTACATACAGCAGACAGACCCACTACATACAGCAGACAGACCCACTACATACAGGCTCAGATAGGCTCAGACAGTGATAGTATTCATTATCTAGAGTGTTCACATGTGATACAGTGTCATGTCGGCCCACAAGATTCTGTATTTCCTGACACAGTATCACCCGTGAGCACTCGAAATAACGAATTTATTATAATACGTCCGACATAGGAATGTAAAGAAAAATGAAATTATGTAATTTCAGATTCCTGTGTAAGACACCAATGTGGCCCGATAATGACAAGATAAAAATATACTAATATTGATGTAGACAAAATAATGTCATGCAGACAGACAGATATAAGTGTAGTTACCCAAAACTGGTCCCTGTGATGGTAAGAGTGGTCCCCCCTCCTGTCCCACCTCTAGAGGGCGCCACTGCAGTGACATCGGCTGTGAGACTGGCGTCGTATGTGTAGGCCGACGCCAAGGTGTCACTCACAGAATTGACAGTCACAACTACGTCACATTGTTCTGTTGTTGTCACGCTCGCTGCAACAGGAAAACGTGTTATTTTTACCATGAACTATCGCAATAATTAACGTTTTAAATGTAAACAAAAGGTGGTGATGTGGGTCTCATTCCACAAAACAATGATAGAACTACGAGTCGGAACTGCTGAACATTCATCATGGACTACAGCTCTTAGGAGTGAGTTACTGTACGTGTTACGTCACCATGGAAACAAAACTGGTAGCTATATGACTGTTTTGTTACTACATGTGACATATTTGGTAAATATTAAACATAGATGATCGATAGACATGAACAGCACTGTTCTACCCATCCTACATCAACATCAACTGTTGGACACCGATTGGACTACTCACGTCTAGCCGGCGTCACACACAAGAACTTGGTCGCGGACTGCGAAGAGTTGGCGGAAGGAGTACAGACGGACCCGCACACGGTGGCGTTAGTCCCGCCCACCAGGAACCCGGTACCAGTAACCGTGATGGTCTGCCCGCCAGATATCCCGCCTGGAAGTATGAAAGACCACGTGAGAACACAGTAGAGCTCAACTTGGCTCTGAGATCACGAAACCTTATTGAATACGATTCCATAGCGGCAGCAACACAAACCTAAAAATTAAGCTTGACCAGAGAATCGTACTCGGAAAGTTTCGTAACCTTGTGACCTTGTGACCTGTGAGAAATGCGATGAATTATGGACACTTGCCTGTGGATGGTGCGATGCTGGTAGCAGTCATAGTGTAGCTGAAGGTCACCGTCTGCCCCGAAGCCCCGGATGTCTTCACCACGACCTTGACCTTGTACGACCCCGTCTGCTGATCTCCCAGTGTGCACGTGATGGAAGTCGTAGTTGCCGCGGTGACTGCACATGTGACGCCACCCAATGTCACAGTATTCTCGGAATTAGTGGCGCTGAATCCAGTACCAAGAACAGTCAGCGCATTTCCGCTGACTCCAGTCGTGGGATTGATGGACGTCACGGTCGGTGTCGCGGCGGTCGCGTATATGAAGTTCTGAGTTGGATACGATGTCCCTGATGACGTGACGATGAGGTCGACGGTCCCTGCAGCATGAGCTGGTACAGTACAGGTTATGCTGGTCGGTGTCATCGCGATGTCGGTGCAGTTACTTCCTCCGAGGGTCACAAGAGTGGCGCCCGAGACGAAACCATTCCCTGAAATCGTGATGATGAGGTCGCCATTGATGCTTCCTGTCGAAGGCGTTACAGACGTTATGACAGCCTCACTTTGAACTGTGGCAGTCGTCACCGCTTTCCCTTTCCCCTTGATACGGACGTCGATGATGTGCGTCCCTACTGGTACATCACCGACGGCGCAAGAGATGCTGGTGTCGTTGACGTTTCCGGTTACAGCACAGGCCGCTCCCTTTACGGTGACGGTCACGTCGGAATTGGTTGTTCCGAACATCGTTCCAGTGATGCTCAATGACGTCGACGATGAATTGACCGAGGACGGTGTCACTGACGACACTGTTGGAGAGAGCGACGTCGAATAGGTGAAGTTACAGCTGGAAGTACACGGCACGGCGACGGACCTCCCGTCAACCACGACAACTACCACGACAGGGACTTGGCCTGTGGGACCGGCGGGGGTGGAGCAGATGATGTTGGTGTAGTTCAGGCTGTGGATGGTGCACTCGTACCCCTGCACCGTCACGGACACCGTGTTGACCGTCCCCCGGAACCCTGACCCTGACAGCGACAGCAGAGTCCCCCCTGCCGTGGACCCAGAACTCGGCGACATGTCGGCAATCACCGGCAGCAACACAAACCTACGGGTGACGTCACCAGGGATAGCGATCACAGCAAACCCACGGTTCCCAACTCTCACGGTCAGTTCCTGTTGGACGGCGATAATCGGAGAGTTTGCTGGGTCAATCTTGAACGTGATGGAGTCGTTCGAACTCGACTGCACGTTTCCAACGCCATCGCCGATCATGATCTCATTCTGACAAGTGGTTTCAGTGAAGCCTGAGCCGTTGATCGTGATGTCGTCTAGACTCGTTCCTTCTTTCAGACTTATGGAGTTCACGGAAGGGGAACTACAGGTCCAGAAAGCGAAGTTAAACTTTGTCGTGTTGACGACTGTTGGAATGGCGTCGGTGCAGTTCCAAATACCTGTCATTGTACCTGAACATTCCTCAGACGTTGCCCCCGGGGCAGACCCACCTACAACACATGACGACAGTGGCAATGACGACAGTGGCAATGACAACAGTGGCAATGACGACAGTGGCAATGACAACAGTGGCAATGACAACAGTGGCAATGACGATAGTGGAAATGACGACAGTGGCAATGACGACAGTCGCAATGACGACAGTGGCAATGACGACAGTCGCAATGACGATAGTGGCAATGGCAGATATCTAACAGTCAATAATATCAACAATAGCACCCACATGAATAGTTTGTCAGTTACATTTCAATATTTTGTATGTAGTCATGTGATACATTATGCCTGTGCTGATCTTGGCCAGCAGCTGTGGTCACTGCTTTGGCTAATAAAATGCCGGACTCACGATTCCAGCAACGGGTTCGAATCCCAGGATTGATATGGTCCTATTTCACACTGACCTGTCTGATACTCGGCTTCATGTCCATCCACCTTCAGTGACAGCACCATGTTGTGCGACGTCAGCGGCTCCACCGTGACCTTGCCCTTCAGAGATACGCTGCCATAGCTGTCGAGGTAGTCGCTCCAGTAGTAGAAGTCGCCGGCCAGTCCGAACCTGTACGTGTATTGACCTGAGAGAGAGTGACAGCTTGACTGAGTCATAGTGGATAACTAGCGAAATACATGGTCAGGGTCAGGGTCAAGTCAAGGTCAGGGTCATATCAAGGTCAGGCTCAGGTCAAAAGTTCAGTTGGGTTTGAGTTTGTATTCAATAGATAGCACAGTCAATGGGAGAAATCTCAGCAAAGCAAATCTCAAATTATAGTTTCCGTTGCGACATCATGACCAGAAATGATTTGTTCTTCACGACTCAAATTCAAATTCTGAATAGCCTTATTCATCGAAGGCATCATCGTCGCAAAATGAGCAATCAACGCAGCGGAATACTGTTTGGAAGTTTGCCCGACACTCATAAAATAGATTTTTGAACTCAACAAAGGTAATAAAACTAACTAAATGACAATAATATCAAGGAATTTATCTGGCTCACCCAATTCACAACCGGCCAATAACCGAGACCAAAACAATAAACAAAGTAAAATAGAACCGAAAACGCTCACCGTGATTTTTGATGTAACTAATTTCTTCATAAAGATAGGGAATTCGTAAAGGCAAGTAAGCAATCAAAAACAATAAGCTGGTGACCATTAAGTTCAGAATATACATCTCAATATTTTCTTTGTGCATATCAGTATCACCGATTTTGGTCGTCACCGTCCAAAGAACCGTAAAAGCAAACCAAGAAAAAAATATCAAAATGGCATCATAAAACCATTCCTGCTTCTTTAACTTTTTATATTTTTTTTTGCTAATCGGATTGTCAGCCAGTAATGGGAACAAAGAGAACAGCTCTTTGACAAAAAGAATCATCATCACAAACATAACCCATAAAGAATAATTTCCTTTGACATCCTTCATTGAACTCCCAAATGCTAAAAAAATGCTAAAAACAAGAACTCCAGTTATTAGAATATGCATAAACCACAGTATAAAGAGATATTCTTTACCCGACTGCTCCATCGCAGAAACTCGTTTTATCACCAACTTCATTTTCTGGGGCGCAGCATAACCTTCTAAGATTACTAAAATAAGAAGACCTGCACCAAATATTGGATAGTAGATATGTTCACCAGTGAAAACATCTAAGCTTATCTTGGAAATTTCTGGTGCCCAAAACGTAAAATACAGGGCTGCTAGGATATTAAAAACCAGCCCCGCAATAGGATAACTTTTGGTGTTTTTGACTGACATCTCTGATTTATTCTATTAAAGAATGGTCAGTTTGCAAGGTAGGCAAAATCAAACACATCAAAAAACAAAACCCCATAATCTCCATCAAGATTACGGGGTTTTAGATTAATTAATCAGACTAAACCTATTTTTAGCCGTTTTCTTTTTGGCTACTGGCATTTTCTACGCCTTCTGCTCAGTACCAAACCAAAGGATTGGAAGTCTAATCCAAACAAACTTCTAATTAAATTTTTAAAACTTAATTAACCTTACAGTCTCTGTTTCTTTAGAGCTAAATATTTTGACAAAATACAATCCATGAGAATAATCATCAAGGAGTATATTTACCTTTTGGGGCTGATACGAATAACTCATATTGTAAATCATTTTCCCAAAGACATCAAAAATCTGGACTGCTTCAATAGGATGTTCCAAATTTTGCTCCATGATGGTCACAGAATTTTTTGCGGGGATCGGAAATAAAATCCATTTCTTAGGCACTTGGTTAACGGTAGAAATAAAATCTGGATTCAAAATTGAACTACCA
>JAUTBQ010190811.1:0-10333 GCA_032361185.1 Lepetodrilus ovalis | reverse complement strand
GGGTCCACATCTGACCCAGCCTTGTATCCGAATCCGCTCTGTATCGAACAGCCTTATATCGAGGGGGCACTGTATATTGCATCCGATTTTACATTCAATGTTACAGAATGAATAATAAAAAATACCGCGATGACTTTAACATATTATAATATAATGCTGTCACAGTGCAATTCGTAGCAACAACTTGTATTGTCGATGCATGAGAGCAATCAAATACATTCAATTCTATGTCGTTCTCAATAGTTCTCATGCATCGATAATATACAAGTTGTTGCTACAATTTGCACTGTGAGAGTCCATCTTACAGGAAAGGCATATTAAACAACTGAATCTCATCACATAGTAAATTCAGAATTTTGCTAAATAGTAATTCATTTAATGCACATTGTTGACATTATCAGACATTATCAGACATTATCAGACATTATCAGACACAACAAACAATATTGAAATTCTCAAAAACAAAGCATATTGCACCGAACAGGTTCTCAAACAGGATCTACATAACAAAGAGGTTACTGACTATATGACATATTTACAAAACAGAAACTCCACGTAACAACGTCCATAATGCCATTTTAACTCTGAGAGTCCACTAGTTTAATATTGCTACATAATTGTTCACTCTATTGTGACCTTAAATCTATGCATATACCATAGATTCAACCACCAAAGTTCAACAGCATACCAAAAATTATTTCAGCTTTGAAAGATAATCAACATATGAAATATTATATATAGATCTACAATTGTATTAATCTAAAGAAACTTTGCGCCTGAAAATCATTGTGAGCAACGCAAGTATTATGTAGACTATTTATTTTATTATAATAAAATTATTAGTTTATTCTGATCACCCATACATATCTACCGGTAATAGAATAGTCTACTCTCAGACTTGGAAACAGACAAATGTGATTTCAGCGGAAAACAAACCCGAGGTCTAAGCTGCAAACCACATCCAGTGCAAATAAATTGATTCCTGGACAAAAAGTCAGTGCCATGCCTGAACCCTAAGTTATCAAGAATACATCACTTTTCGTAAGATAGATTCTATTTTCTTAAAACAAAGTGTAATGATAGACTTGCTTATCTACACAATGGAAAATTATGTGTTCGAATTCTGTACATGCAGCAATATTAAAACATCTCCGAGGGCTTTGGACACGCTTGCAACTAGCACCGGATAAAGCAACAAGATGGAACACAAGCCAGCGGTTTGTTATTTAAGATTCAGACGCCCGCACATAAAATGTTTCTCTTGGCCGACGTACACTGCTGTGCGCGAGCCGCACTCGGAGATTTCTCCGGCGAGATCGGAAGCAGCCTCTTTCCCCGCCCCGGTGACGTCGCCCACTTCTCGGGGCTGATGAACTTCTGCACATGCTCCATGAGGGAGGAAGTGGCCGACTTCACTTCCTGTCCGGCGTATTCCAGCTGTTCCAGCTGCGATTCCGTTAAGACCGAGGTGTCGTTTTCCGGGTCGCTGGATTCCGCCGGCTCTCTCCAGCTCAGTAACCTGGCCGTGGCTTTCTGTATGAGTTCCGAGCACCGGTAAATTCTCCGTACGTCGCCGGTGAGCGATCCTGGAACAAAAACGTATTTATATCGTGACTATCTCAGTATCCATAGGCTCATGCTCGACAACTGTTCTGTACTAGCCCTTGGGTGAAAAGTCCATTTAAACAGGGCAATTATACAGAGAATGGTGTACAGAGAATCGGTGAAAAGTTCATTTCAACAAGGCATGGGGAACTGGTACCTAGAAAGATGATACAGGCAGGTGAATGATAAAATTAGAGCCATGAAAGGCAGCTTGGGTTGTATTAAACTGAGCGAGTTGAGAAGGAAAATGAGAGCACACTCATCCATTGACCAGGGTACTAATGTAGGACTATGAGTATGAGTAATCCTTCGAGCATGGCTTTGCCACAATTATGGCACAATATAAATCTGCATATTATTGTTAAATAACATACTGTAAATCAACAAATTTTAACGAGCATTAAACTTTAACGAATTTAACGAGTTGCTCTCAGACATTAAAATTTAATCCGCTAATATTTTTGGAAGTTTTGGACTAGGCAGACCCAACCCGGGTTCGAATCGCGTTTCAGACACTTGTACATTTGCTGCTTGCTATCAGAAGTACAAATGAACAACATGCAAGTTCATATCGTATTTATGCTAAACAGTATTATTTTAAAATAAACTAACGAAGATCTAAACGAGTTACCGACAATGGCAACTACCCTAACTAAACAATGAACTGCTCTCGGGCTTCCGATCAATGTGATCTTGCGCTTTGTGGCAATCTACTCGTGAGCCACGAGTACATTCTACCTGGTTATGTCTGTAGAAACAAACTAATTGGATTACTGATTACCTGTCCTATTTATCAAACAAAATATAATTACTTATATTGTCTAAATGTGATGTTTACATTTATGTAGACCTACCTATGCATTATAATGGACTGGTCTAGTGATCTTAGAACTTCCTGTTTTCGCGTCGAAAAGAGTTACGTTTTGTGACAATTTCCTGTATACTATACACTTGCAAATATCGAAATGATTTACATTTTGTGTGTATTTCCTACTACTAGTGTTCGTTATCAACAGTGTTACACATGGTCAAATAAACTTACTACATGTAATATATATATAAAAAAAAAGTATTTTCGAAATATTGACGAGCTCGTTAAAATTTAATGTCGATAATCCGCCGGTCGTTAAAGTTTAATGACGCTAACATTTCGTGATTTACAGTAATTGTTTTATCTGTTTCATCAACTGTCCACCCACTGTTCCGTAACTTCCGATGGTTAATGGCCACGTCAAAATACCACATCAGCGTATGAAGTAACACAGACAAATTACCGCAGACGAAATCATCAAAATTTATGTATTTAGTTGCAGAGTTGAAGCCTAGATGTCTGCAAAATCAAGGAACTTAATTTGCATCCGAGATTCTGGCAAATTTGATAATAGTGACGCTGCCCCTGATCTCCACCTTTGCCGATTATTTCACCTAACAGGTTCTGATCCTGTGGGGGTTTAAGCTTATTTCAGAGCAAAACACTGAGTATATATATATATATATATTTACCCTTGTTTCAGGTTTTTCTCCAAGAGGAGGAGGAGGTGGTTATGGCGGTCGGGGTGGTGGTGGTGGTAGAGGCGGTTTCCGTGGTGATAGGGGAGGTGGACGTGGAAGCTTTCGTGGAGGTGACCGAGGAGGACGAGGTTTCCGCGGCGGCGGAGACAGGGGAGGTTTCCGCGGACGTGGAGGTGATAGAGGGAGAGGAGGTGATCGAGGAAGAGGAGGATTCCGTGGAGGTTTGTGGTGAAAATATTTATGCATATGATAAAGCATTTCGTATAATTTTATTTTTCTTTGTTTTCGAAGTACACATTTATTTAACCATCTCCCTGCTGGATTGGGCAAAGGCACATCTCTTTAGGGCATCTCTGATTGCCTCCAGCAGGGAGAGGGTTAAATGTGACCTTTTTGCTCAAACAAGTTGTTAGAATTTATTCTACTTTTATTTTCACAATTTGATTTTTAACATTTTCGTTAAATCCAAATCATGTGAATAACAATTTACATTATTAATATTTTATAAATTTTATTAAATGTTGGTGTATTTCTGGTGATGTTTGTTTATTTGTGATTCTCTACATATTTTCATTGATTGTTTTCTTGTTTTGCAGGTCGAGGTGGAAGAGGTTACATTTCTTACAATACCTTGAGGCGATATAAATAAATATTTTCTGTGGCATATTATTGACAAATGTAATTCTAATAAACATACAGAGTTTAAAACTCTAGAACCCCTAAGGTAATCCAGCAGAGAGAGGGTTCCACACTAGGAAGTCTTGGCAGGTTTACTGCATCGCTATATTCTACAGCTGTTGCAGGTTAGGGTCTTTTCATGTTAACCGACATATATTAGCAAAATAATATATTGGTTCTCTAAATCCCAGCTTGTAAACATGCTACTACCATAGTGGAAACTTTGAGTGTTTCATTACATGGGTTAACTTGGGTTTTTTTATTACTGTTTTTTTTTTTGTCTTTATCTTTACAGTAAATAAAAATCTTTGTTTATTTCTTTCCACAGGTGGAATGAGGGGAGGTAAGCAGGTTGTGGTGGAGCCCCATCGGCACGAAGGTTAGTATACAGTTTCTCAATTTGACTTATCATATAAACAGCTAAGTTAGTACAAATGACTAGTCAGCAAAACACTAACTTTGACTAAGTATTCTTTATTTGGTTTAGTCAGAAGTTTTAGGTTTGATTTCGATAAATTTTGGCTAACCCAAATACAGAAGTCAAAATGTTTTTTTGCTGACTTAAGTCAATTTAAGAACTAAGCTGTTTATAGGATACTGCCCCAGGACTGGCAAAATATATCGATATGCACAATTTCTTTTATGGCTATGCACATATTTGTGTATTTGGGAAGTTTTAAATTTTTCTTTGAACAAACAGGAATCCAGAAGCAGAATGATATTAAGATATACATTTTTGGCAGTGTAATTTTGCTAGAATAGAACATATCTGGATGTTAAACTTCTACAGAAGTAATTTGTCTGATATTCGATCGATATCGAGCTAGTATAGTAGTAATTATCAGTCTTTCATATCTATGTACAGTGTCCCCTCGATATAACGCTGAATTTGGGTTCCATGACATACCCCCAGCCTTATAATACCAGCCTTATATAATAGTGCAGGTAAATAACAAAAAATAAAAATTGGATCCACATCTGACCCAGCCTTATATTCGAATCCGCTCTGTATCAAACAGCCTTATATCGAGGGGACACTGTATTAATAGTCAGCTACTAGATATCATCCTGTGTGTTGACTTCTATTTTCATGCTATTCATGTTTCTTTGTTAACATTATTTGGTGTCACTAATATGTTTTGCAAATGTTACACTGAATCAAAGTGTGAAATTGTTAGATAAAAAAAGGAGAATACTTTGTTGCCAGATTTTTTCTAATGTCTTTTCTTGGTCTGCGTTCAGGAGTGTTTATTGCTCGAGGAAAGGAGGATGCGTTGGTGACATTTAACCTGGTACCTGGTGAAACTGTCTATGGGGAGAAGAAAATATCTGTCGACGTAAGTACGGCAATAGGATGCACACCAGGCCCTCGGACTATGAGACGTTTTGAATACACACTCGTGCTCATCTCCAGGTTTTATTTCCAAATCTCCATATAAAATGTGAGCGAGTGTGACGCCGAACTCAGTTTCGTAATGTCAGGGCCAGGGCTTGGTATCGCATTACAATGGTCCTATCTTGGTCCTGGTCTCAATTTGGGTGTATGTCATACTTTTGAACTGTAGCAGGAAATAATGTAAATCTCAATTTAGGCCCAGACTACCGGTACGCATCCGATTGAAAGATTAGCGTAGGGAGATTTAGCAATCCATGGTTACTAGAAAATTGAACTACTATCAATTATCTGCACAGGGCTGGAAATTTACCTTCAAATCAGGTCGCCTAATGATTACAAAAACTAAATAATATTATTTTTTAATTTAAACGTATTAAATTCAGAATGAAATGTATAGGTTACAAGTTATTACAACTTAAATCAAAATTGCTCCAAGAGAAAACAGAAAATATGGGGGGAAAGATAAGAATGTCCACAATTTTAATATATTAAGCAAATTGTTAATACGTCACATCTTTTTTACAAAGATTGAAATTCTTTTAACCATTTGGATACATTTGGCTTAATTGGAAATAGCTGGGACTAGTTGTACAGTGCTAATTTCCATTCCTTAATTATATCGCAGCAGATTGTTAGCTCAGATTGAAAACCGACCGGATAGAATGTGAATAACGTTGCAGTTTCCATATTGATTTCATTGCCACGAACACATCGCAGTTGCGTCAGTTGTTAAGTGAATCGTATGGAATGGTATTTATAATTAATTTATCTCTGTCTCTATTGCAGGAAGGTGATAAAAAGATGGAGTACAGAGCCTGGAATCCATTCCGATCAAAGCTGGCAGCGGCCATCTTGGGTGGAGTTGAGAAGATTCACATGAAGCCAGGATCTAAAGTTTTGTATCTGGGTGCAGCATCCGGAACCACAGTCAGTCATGTTTCAGATATCGTCGGCCCGGTAAGAAAATGTGCCAGATTTCTATTTTTTAAGACTTCTATGATAAAATCCATAACACTTTCGCTGCCAGCAAAGAGTATGCATATTTGTGATTTTCTTCTAGAGCTGCTTTCAAGGTTCTTTCACTTAACGTCATGGCTTAATTGGCTGGCCTATGATTAAGGGATTTGATGATTGGCTTCTTATTTTTTTATTTATTTTTTTACCTCTAATTAAATAATTGTCCTCTGTAATCTGCCCAGGAGACGATAATTGACCTCTGATATTTATCAGATTATTTGACCTCAATTAGCTTATTTGCCTACGGTTAGATAATTGACCTCTGCTTTGATTATTGACCTCAGGCTTATGAATTTGTCATTGTCTTCAGGAGGGCCTTGTCTATGCTGTCGAGTTCTCACACCGGAGCGGGCGTGACCTCATCAATGTGGCCAAGAAACGGCCAAACATCATTCCCATCATTGAAGACGCCAGACACCCTCACAAATACAGGATGCTTGTCGGTCAGTGGTTTAGTCATGCATGCTTTATCATTAAAGTTCAATCGTCGCAAATGGGTGAACAATTCCTGCAGCGACATTAAACTCTTCAATCATTCTCTCAACTGCAGTAATGTCATGTCTAACAACGGTCGGCGTCTGTGGGTGAGATATTCCCACTGCAACATAAAGCACTAACTCGCTCAATCATTCATGTGCCTCAGAAAGTTAATGTTGAGTCCTGTAAGATATTAGGGCTGTTTGTTTTGCTACTGGCCTGAACTGGCAAGCCCTTTGACCCTGTTGACCCAAAAAACGCGCTCGATTTGCCAAATTATTCCACGTTCTTAGCTGCTGGCACACACCTGCTTTGCCGCTCATGAGATATCGGCAAGCACCCGGCTGTGATATAGCATATATTCCAAATATTGGGCAAATCGAGCACTTTTTTTCGGGTAGACAGGATCAAAGGTCTTGCCGGAACTGGCCAAAAACAGCCCTATTCTCAATAATTAAGTAAAAAATCCATACAATGCATAGTTCTCCCAGCTGTGAATAACTTGTTGAGAATGTATTCCCATCCAGTCACATAGACATCGACATTGTTTCATCACGTTCACACTCTGCATACAGGCATGGTCGACACCATCTTCGCCGATGTCGCTCAGCCCGATCAGGCACGAATCGTCGCTATCAACGCACACAACTACCTGAAGAACGGCGGCCATGTTGTTATTAGTGTCAAGGTAAGATGGTATTGCTGTTGAAACCTGCTTCAGATTAGACACTGTTGGTGAAATATTCCTGATGGAATGTAAAGCACCAATTCCTAAGAAGTCATCTAGTAATTATGTACTACAGACCATACACAGTAAATTGGTCGTATTCAGGCACTTCACTATGTAGAACTACAATATCTTTCAGAGCAGTCACTGTGTGTGGTATTTTTGGTATGATTCAGTAATTGTATTAATTAAAATTGTAGTCCTCGCTTATAATTCAATAAGCAATAATTCAATCAATCAATCTTGCTCTAACGCCAAGCAATAAATCACTCTTCATGTATGGGTGAAATATTCACGCTGCAATGTTAAGGTGGATTTATCCTTTTGACGACGCAACTCACTAACACACACTTAGCGGTGTAGCAGCCCAAAAACACTCCCCCAGGAAGCTCGATCTAGAATCTTTTGGCGTTGCTACACCGGTGCATGTGTTAGCAAGTTGTGTTTTGTGGCGGCATAAAAAGTATTAATCCACCTTAAAGCAATCAATCAATCACTGTTCAGGCCAACTGTATCGACTCGACTGCGGAACCAGAAGTGGTGTTTGCTGGTGAGGTGAACAAGCTGAAGGCTGAGAAGATCAAGCCCCAGGAGCAGCTGACGTTGGAGCCGTATGAGAGAGACCATGCCATCGTTGTCGGCTGTTACAGGTTGGTGTTTCACATGTTCGAGAAAGATTCCCGCTTTGATTTAAAACAGAAACCTTTTGAGTATGTCTTCATGCTTGCAATAACATTTTATATAACGGTTTGTGGAAGGAAAAAAACGCACATTGAGCATAGATATTGTTGGTGTTTTAACTATATTTGCAGGAAAATATTAAAAGTGAAAAGTGACAGTTTAGCATTTGCCTGGAAGAAATAT
This sequence comes from Lepetodrilus ovalis, assembly GCA_032361185.1. Classification (NCBI taxonomy): domain Eukaryota; kingdom Metazoa; phylum Mollusca; class Gastropoda; order Lepetellida; family Lepetodrilidae; genus Lepetodrilus; species Lepetodrilus ovalis. The sequence continues at coordinate 2,057 of JAUTBQ010190811.1, read as the reverse complement.
GTGAATCTATTTCTTTCAAAGACATTGAGAGCATTTCAATTGCAACCATATTCTATACTTTAATTTGGTTGCCCATAATAATACAGACACAGATCATTTTCAATTTCCATCTTTTTTTCTAATAATTCGAATAGCTACTGATTTAATTATTTTCTGCTGTTCGAATTATTAGAGTAATTACGGTACTTGGATATTTTGTGTGAAGATGTATTAACGACATTATAACTGTCTGTTCTCATTTCAGAGCGCCAAAGAAATAATCCTGTCACATTGCGAAGTGTTGAGATGAAAAATGGAGCATGCAGACGATTGTGTGTGTGGAGAACATTTGTGATGGAGAATTGTGAACCCAGCCACGTTGCATCTATTACTTACAATGGAGACCTGACTATCAACAAGCTGACAGTGAACTCTACGTTGTGGAAGTCGTGGCAAATGTTTGAATGTCCCTCATCGTAGCCGAGCTATAGGGAGCCGACATTTGGAAAAGACCATTAAAACGTGCTTGGCTGACAGTATTCATCTTTCTTGACCTCGCAATGGTCGGTTTTAAAAGGAAACATTATTTTATCATGTGAATGGATAAATTGATTGAAAATTAAGCTATTGGGAAATGTTTCTTTTTCAGTTAATAACTCATTAATCTTTTGTACAGTTTAGAAAATGTTGTACTGTGCTAGGTTTCCTTTTATGAAGCTCTCTTGTTAGCTAAGAGACCATATCGCTCTCTTTGCAGTGCATTAGCCATTTTCAAAGCTAGCACTGTGGTCTCTTAGTGGATAAGATGGCTTTGTGAAAGGATACCCAGATCGTCATTATGTTCTATAGGATATGATTTGTATGGTGGTCTTTGTTGGAGGGTAAAAATATCTATAATATTGTTTTCATTATTAGATAACGGTTCGTTGTATCTGTTCATAGTTTACGAAGAATGAATAGTTGGAACATGCATAGCACTATGATGATTATGTGGAAGCGAACCCCAGACATTTTATTGCATAACTTCTAAATTTGTCTAGATGTCTTTTATATTAGTTCACACTGATAATTTAACATTTATGTTTTCAGGGATCATTTAGTATGTTTTCTACTTTATTCCCTCTAAATGTAGAGATAGATTCATATTAACTGGTAATAGCTACCATTTTTATGGTAATAGTTGCAGTGCAAAGATGGGATTGATTTCAATATAGATAATGGTGCTGAATCAGTGTTACTACCACTGCTAACAGATACTGTAGCTCAGTGTAAAATTATAACCTGTGGCACGATTCATTTATTTTAAAATCTCATTCACAAGACATTTCATTATTATTTTTCACATCGATTATTTTATCTGTTACATTTGAAACAGTTGCATGAAATTATTCTGTGACTTAATTTACAAATTTCGATCTCGTTTTTTTCCCGTCATTGTTTAACATTTCAGGCGATATCGAAATTTGTGTTCACATTAAGAGTGAAGTTTGTCTCTTGTGTAATGAAAGGTGTGTGAGAGATTCTACTAGCTACTGAAATATATTGACAATATGAATTGTTTCAATAAATCTTACAAGTATATTTGATGTGTTTTACTTCTTTCTTATTTTTAATTCTCCAAAACATATACTGTAACTACTCTAATAATTCGAACCCTCCCATAATTAAAACACCTACATTCACTTGACATATGTTTAATCAAGTCTGTACTTCCAAACACTCAATTTCAACAAACTGTTTTGAATGTTGCTGTTTATATAACGACCTGTACAATCTTAGTTCTTCGTTCTTCGTCCTTCTTTATATTAACACAAGGGGACATAATTCTTTGCTGATTGCTTCATATATCATGAATACATCAAACTCAAGACAAGATAATTATTAGTTGGGACTAATAATTATTATAAAATATGAAATTTATTATAAATTTCAAGTGTTTGGGATAGTATGCCTTTAATTGTCGAGAAAAAGATTTTCGGACCCAACACTTAATAATTACACAAAATGATCTTGTCTAAATCACCTTCACTCCACGTTAGCGGGTAGCATGGAATTCCCCCAGTGTGGATCGACGAAGG
>JAUTBQ010190800.1:0-10333 GCA_032361185.1 Lepetodrilus ovalis | reverse complement strand
CACCCCTTCCCCACCCAAAACCCCATAAAAAACAAAAACAAACAAAAATACTTTTAATCTTTGATCATGTTCTGGAGAAAAAGCTGTTGATAAACTTTTGGATGCATCAATTTACTTCACTTTTCAGATATTCAAACTCCAAAGATGTACTGCAAGTGTAGATCTAGACATCAGAGGAAACTTCAAGTAATTACCGTAACTGCCAAGTTATCATGACAGATTGCTATGATATACAATCTGTCCTCTTCTAACAAGAGAGCTCTCAGATTTCACCTGCAAGACCTTCTGATGACAAACACACTTTGACCTTCTCGACCCCTTTTCCTCACAGCTTGAGCAGGGGTCAAATGTCTAAATACATCCCAGAAAAACTACTGTAACAATCTAAATTGTCCATTTTAATTTTATCGTGATTCTTAAATGTTGATTTAATCAATTTTAACCCAGACATAAACCATATTTATGTTCTAAACAAAAGCTATTTTATATTTACATTTATTTTTTAGTATATACTTTCATGAATCTTATAACCGAAATATCAAATGGTTCAAAAGCATATAACAAACCATTTCCTCAAATTAATAAACATTGCAGACAAGGCAAATAGCATAAACACAATTAAATAAAAAATATAAAAGCAAATGCATATCACTTCTTTTTTTTCTCATGCTTATATGGTTAATTTACAGGAAACAAAATTCACAGAAAAGAACATGTATGTACCGTAGCATGCCATGAAATACCATGAAATGTACATAAACCACAAAGAGTTATTTCCCTTTCAATAGGTTGGACGCTTATATCTTTAAAATGCAAATGCTGCAACCTGGATTTCTTTACACTGAGAACCTACCATATTGCATTACTTTTATCAACACTTTTATAAAGCAATTTAGCAATAATTAAACAACTTTATTAAAAAAAAATACAATCTTAAGAATAAAAAGAATGTGTCAAATCAAATATTTAGACATATTTTACCAGCAAGGTGTTCAAAGAATGCAGTTGGAATAAGACCTTTAAATATGGATAATTCAATTGTAACGCATGTTGGACAAGCATGCAGGAATACCGGGAAAGCTATAGCAAGCCAGTTAGTACAACATGGTTTTAAAGACTTACTGCCAGATTTCTGCGATGATTTAGAGGCTGGAGGTTTCCTGGGGGCTATATTGAAGTTAATTACAAATGTAAGAATATCGAGAGAAGCTCACAAAACGCACGACACAACACAAATCATGGAATTAATTCCTAATTGGTGAGTACACATCTTTGTTGTGTTAGTGACCACACTGGGAAATAAATAGTAAATAAACTTGGGATGAACCTCAAATTTGCCATGCATGTGGTTAATATTGCTGGCACTTCATGAAGTGGTCACCATGCAATAAATAATTGAACATAATCGTCACGCATGAGCACGTCGCAGACACCACTCGGCAACATGGCAGCGGAAAATGTGTACCGTTATGTCCCTGGTCCAATCTAAGAATGCACCCTCCCTTCAAAATAGGCTCAAGGCTATCAATGCTTTTAGGCCTTAAAATCCACCCATGTCAAATATTACGGGCCTTTAAGGTGTACAATTTCCATTTTTATTAGCCTATATCAATTGATATATTTTAACATTTTATTTATTTTTACTTTTTGGTGTATACGACATTATGTACGCAATGAAAACCTATCAAAGGGGATAAATGCAGGCTTAAGTTGGACTGAAACATATTTTCCGTTCTCCAGCTTCGGAAGTGATTCTCAATACAAATCTGCATAGCTAACGGAACTAATCATGCACGTGACTGCCGATAGTCATATGGTGTAAAACATGAAGCTTACCGGGCGGTGGTATAGAGCTCTTCACGTGACTGTATTTCTTGGCCCGTGGTGTGTCAGACTTTGTCGCGGGTGTCTTCTTGTTTTCATTTCGAATTCTGATTGATCCCTGCAAAATACAAACACAATTTTACACAATGTGTACAAAGCAACTGTAAAAAAGAAATGTTAAAAATAACATGCGTCATTTATATATATTGTGGCCTGATTGACAGATTTGTTATCAATTTACACGAGCATTCTCGTTACCTGAGAGGTATCTGACAAAGTGCTTGCTGCACTGGATGGTCTGTCTGTCTTCACATTGGCTACTCTTCCCATTGATCCTCCTGAAAAACATAAAAATTAATACTTAATATATCATTAACACATCCTGCAAAAGTGGGAGGTCAGTTGTACAAACTATGTGATCCCATAACACTCCAGAGCCAAGGCTGATACTGGTTAAAAAAAAAAGTGACTACACTGTATGTATGTAAAATTATATAAAACAAAATTTTAAATAAATAAATAAATAAATAAAAATTATTGAATGAATGAATTGAATGAATTAGTGCTTACATCGCAGCAGGAATATTTCACCAATGCAAGACAACAAATAAATAAATAAATATTAATACAAATAAATTAATTTAAATAAAATAAATAAGAATAATTTGAAAATAATAATACTACCGTAATAATAATAATAAAAGAAACACAATAAATAATAATAATAATAATAAAAGAAAGAAATACAAGAAACAATATATAATTATTTTTATTATTATTATTATTACCGGTAATTCTTTAAAAAAATATTATATTATCAGTACATGTAGCAGTATTATTTATGTAGCATTTTATTCAAAGAGGTATTCAATTACAACTACAGCAGCCTCTAAAACCCACAACCACATGCCTAACTAGACTGGCAGTGGGTTTAAGAGGATGCTCAAAGAGAAGTCCATAGTAACAGCTTGGAGCTTTGAAGAGCTGTAATTTCACGGTCTGTTTACCATGGATCGGACAAGGTAAGAGTATTCTCACTGGTAGTCTGCCACTCCCAGGGAAACATGAAATATTCATCCAGTGTAACACGCTCGCAGACACCATTGGCATCAAGACAACAGAGATCAATGGCTGCCATTCAGCTCAAAGTGTTACAAAATCTTAGCTAATATACTTCTTTGTTGAACAGACGACAACATGAATTCCTTTGCTAAAGTATTATGTCTAGAACATTGGGAGAATAGGCTAATTCTTTAGGATACCTATTGATATTGCCATCTTAATCAAAGAAATGTTTATAGAACTGTTTTGTATGTTTAATTTTTTTTGCCAATTTTATGTATAATTTTTTTTGCCAATTATGATTCAAATTGTTTGTTAATTCTGTTAAAGTCTTAGATCTAGACATAATACTTTAGTAAAGGAATTCATGTTTTCGGTTTTAAAATAGAATTAACATTAAACTTCAAAACCTCAATCAAATGTTAAATTGAAAACATGTCCTGTCCCAATTTGAACAAGATTTCCTCCAAATTCCGATACATATTGCGCTTGTGGTAGGTAAGTACAAAGAACTGTCAATAATGTTAGAAGTAGAAACTTGAAGAACTGATCCTAACAATAAATAAGTCAGGTCCAACTCAAAGTCTGTTCAAGCTCTGGATCAAAAGCTGCTATCAAATCTTTCATCTTAATAAACGCAGTAGGATTTAGAAATCTGATGGGAACAGACCATGCTTCAGATGTTAAGAAAACCGGAGAGTTAACATGAAGTTGAAAAAGGAACCAGAAAATGTTGGTCACTTTGACCATCATCAATTTCTCTGATGTCAAGAAAAGAGTAGCATTGAACATGAAGCAGAAAAAGGAAGCAGAAAGGTTTGGTCACTTTGAACACGATCAGTTCAATTTTATCGTAACCGTGTTGGTCATCCATCATGCATGGAACATTTAAAAGTCACTTAAATAACGCTTGCATTTAATATGAAATTACTACCTGCTGCAGCCCTGGCTCTATTGGACGTCATCGTGAAAGCGCACCCCATATTGTGCTTGCATCCACGCCACAGCTAAATCATCAAAATTCAAAGTCCCACGAGATCCAAATCCTCCGACATCAAATTACATCACACACAGAGTGTCCTTGACAGGCAGAAAATTCAACTGTTTTTTTCATTCAAAAATCAATACACATTGGACACCAATACGGAAGCAGGAAGATCTTCGTCACAGACACTGTCCACGAGCCTGTGATTGATTCGCACACAAAGGTCGCGATGACATTACATCCGCAGACAACACACGTTCTGGTCAAACCGAAAGCATGAATATTCCGTCCACTCCTGGGCAAACCATCGATTTCCGCAGATCCTTACTGACAGACGATCCTTTTATCCGTGAAGTTCCAATGGAAAACTGCCAGTGCCTCTCACAGAGATTGGGAAAATGTTATTGAACAAAATTAATAAAATAACGAAAACCACGAGAATTCACCGGATATGAAGCTTACAGACGTGGCTACACAGTGGTTTGTGAAAGTGAATGCTTAACATAATATCGAAGCACTTCATGTTTGTAGTTAAATCTGCTTGTTGGCAGAGAGTCAATATTACAGGATTCTGGGGGGAAAATGAGGAAAGCATCAATATGTACTTGCAATGCCCTCAGTTACTGTGCAAATGGTGCAGGTAATCTCCTATGCTTTTAAACTAGGTTTGAAGGCACCATGGTGAATCTTGAGACGAAAAGTCCATCGAGAAAATCCAACCCGATCAAGTAGTTAAAAGTTTGAATCTGGGATTAAACTACAACTGCACCTGTCGTGATATTGAAATTCAAACACAAACCAACAAAACCTTTGAAATTGTTTTCACACAAATTTAAACATTAAATATATCAATGGAAACTACATATAAAAAAAATGAATACCGTAATTTGAGGTAAAGAAATTTAAAAAAAAGAATTGTCATAAATCTTTGATTGAGTGATTTGTACTACTTAGACAATATTAAAAGAACTGCTATAAAACTTTGATTGAGTGATTGGAACAAATAAACTAAATTAAAAGAACTGTTGTAAAACTTTGAGCAATTGGAACGACAGATATAAGTGATGAGGTTTGTACATTAACAATGTCATACATGTAAGAATATCTTGGCCCCTCTGATCAAACACAAAAGGGCTATTACAGTATTGTGAAGGTGTCAACTCTTATATATATAATAGAATCATCTCTAATATTGATAACCCAACAACAACAACCTACAATCATAAGCCAAGGCCATGTGAACTCCAAACCTAAAAAACATCCATATTAGACGTCACACAGACCTATTGATAAAAATAGTGAAATATTCCAGTCAGGTTTAAAATAGAAATTAAATATTAATATTTATTCTCTTCACCACAGCTCTGAAATGACTTTGAAATGCTCGGAATGCATGTTACTTATTGTCAGCAATGCGAAAGAAAATACTGTTTAAATCTTCAAACCGAAAAGCATAAAAGTGCATATTTATTCTGCAGTTTAGCGATGTTTGTTACGTGATTGTCAGAGACGAAGGTGTTAGATTATTCTCCACTGGTGATGTATACATCGGTTGTATAACAATAACAGCCTGTAATGCGCAATCGATACCCAACATCCCTGTGTGGAGCTTGTGATGTAAGGTAGGATCAATACTGTAACATCCCATGAGGCTGTGTGGAGCTTGCGATGTGCACCGTGTAAACACCAGGGAAAACTGGGCCACGTGCATTTACATTCGGAAGACACAGTTTAACCTTGTCTGGTGATACAGACTGCTTTATTATCAACCAGGGTATCCTTTCACGAAACTTTCTTATCCACTAAGAGACAATAGCACTCTCTTAGCAGTGTTTTAGCTATCGGCAAAGAGAGCGCTATGGCCCCTTAGTGGATAAGAGAGCTTCGTGAAAGGATGCCCAGGTTCATATATAGACTGCCATGCACGTGATGGGATATTTGTGTGCTTCACAAGATTAAACACAGTCACAATTACCTGACCTATTTAATGGTCAGATGAATTTCTATCAGAAAACATGTGCATTTGATTTATCTGATACATGCAAGTGTTTTATTCAACCAGCTCCATAAATATCCCATTTCCAATTAGCTATATAGTTATCACTGTTTCCATACTGAATCTGTTTCTTCAAGAGTACCTGTATATATATATCCAAGCAGACGAGTAAAAAAAATAGTTTAATTTATCAACAACGTACTTTCTCAATGTCTCATTAGTTATCAATATTGTCTTAATACATGTAATTGAATTCTTGGATCAGAAACTGTAACTCTACATATCCTACATAATTTTTTCTTGTGTTTTTCAATTGGGGTTTAGATCGAGCTGCTTTTTAAGATTCTTTCACTTATCACGGCTTGTTAGTTTAAGGCAGGAGAAAACCTGCAACATCCAAAGCGCAGAATATTGCAATAAACCTGCAAGCACCGGGTGGTACTAACAGACCAAGAATGATAACTGCATTGCCATGGTACAAACAGTGCATCCTATCATGATCACACAGGAAAGGTAAATTTCATGAACATTAATGCCAGCCTCCCAGGATTGGATTTGAACACAGGACCTTTGGCAGGACAGGATTTGAACACAGGACCTTTGGCAGGACAGGATTTGAACACAGGACCTTTGGCAGGACAGGATTTGAACCTGCTTCTCTTAGTCTTACTTGTTGTATACTTCAACAGGATGTGCAGTAGACTCAATATCAGCAATGTACCTGCGTGTTTGCCAGTCTTTGGGAGGATTTCTACTACGTTCCAGGCAACCAGCCAACATCAACTGAAGATTACCGCTAGATTAAAGCTACACCATCATACAGGGATCCAACAAACCATTCTTGTCCTATTCTTTACATCTCTGCTGATCTGTATATGCTGCTGTGGAACATCGTAATGTCAATCTGGAGGTTGTGTATAGTGGGGTGAGGATTTTTCAGTTTTGCAATTTGAAGATTTCTTAATAATAATAATAATAATAATAAACTGACAAGTCGTGATGTTAGTGAAAGATTTGCACATTAAAAATACACAAAATCCATGCTCAAAGCATATCCATAGGCCACTTTCCTTCTCAACTCCCTGGGGAGTATACAAACCAAGTTGCCATGATCCAGGCGCTAATTAGGTTTGCAAATCTACAGCAGTGTTCTGGAGCAACAAGCTGGAGAGAAATTCCTGGAATGTTTCGTCTGATCCATAGGACCATCGACAGATCAATACAGTCGGAGAAGACCGAGAGGGCCTGCTTGTCCTTAATTAGAAGTGAACTTCTGACCATCCCCATGTCCAAATGACCAGCCCAGAGGTCCATAATAACTGACCTCCCTCCTAGTGATGCTAACTGGTCGCTCCAATCCATTGATTCTACTCTTAACCCTCTCACTGATTTAGCCTGCCAGATATTCTCTACAAAGCAGTGGTTGAGCTTAATCCACCACAAAGAGGGTCAACAGTACGTTAGGCAAGCTGCTTGATTACTATAACTCAAGACTTGACTTCAGAACAACGTGTTCCATGCTCTCTCCAAGACATCGATGGCAAGAAAATTGCGGTGCCATAATTTGAAGCCTCTGAAGTAACCGCTAATGTTGACAGAATCCATTCCGCCATGATTAATACTATGGAGATATTCTGCAGGCATGAATGACGGGTCAAGCTAGCTGACATTTCCAAACTATTCTCAAGGGACCTAGCTAGCTACTCTTTGAGTTTGAAGTCAAAATAATGCCCGGCATCGATGAAAGAACATCAGACAGAAATCCATGAATTCTAAGGAAAATATTAATAAACTGACAAAATAATGTGTTCTCAAGAGATCGGCTGTTTGAGTTTGAAGTCAACGTAATGCAATGAAGCATCCCTTGATTTAAAGAATAGATTCCATAACATTGACTCAATTTAAAAATGTAAAGACAGAAATCCTTTCACCCTAATTTCAACACTATTAATTTGAGAAAAACTAGTTCCTTTATAAAGATAAAATTGATACAGACTTTGTACTTATTGTGTATCTTGAAACCCTCTTAACCCTCTGCCTGCTGGATTAAGCACATACACTGCTGTTTAGGGCATCTCCGGTTGCCTGCAGCAGGGACAGGGTTAGAGAAAAACAACACAGGCTATACTGTGTATCCTGAAATGAGTTACCAAAGGACCATGCCAATCCTGGGATTCGAACCCAAGTTACATAGACTGCTAGGTGAGCAAGAGCATGTGACCTCTCAATCATCTGACCAATCACAGTGTACTCTTCTAACCACATGACTAACCAAACTGACTGCCAGGAAAATGAGCAGATTTATCGATTACAGACCATTTGAAAGGAAATCAAATACTGTACATGGTGTAGGATCATCAGTTCTTTATGTTAACCCTCTCCCTGCTGGATTAGGCACATGCACTGCTCTTTAGGGCATCTCCAGTAGCCTTCAACATGGGGAGGGTTAATACATTTGAGTGACTTTACATAAAGACAACAGTTTTGTACTTACTGTGGGTCTTAGACTGGTTCCGCGGCAACTCGTTCTCGATGTTCTCCACACTGAGGTCGGTCCTGCTGCTCCGGGCCGAGCAGACGCTGTTGTCCAGACTCTCGGACAGATCCAGCACGATGTTCCCGTTGGAGGGTCTGGCCAGACGATGGGGCGACTTCTGTCTCCCCGCCGACTTGCTCCGCCCCGGGGACGGCTCCCGCTGCTTGGGGGGTGGGGCGCTGATGCTCAACTTGCTTTTTACCTTGCTGTAGTCCGGCTTGGCGATGTTCACCAACTTCGACCTCGGCTTGCTCTCTTTCTTCGGTTCCTTGTCCTTCTTGGGCGGTGTCGGTACTGGAGTACTCACGTATGCCAGTATCGTGCTCTTGATTTCGGATTTCGGCTTTGGTTTGGGGGCTTTCGTCGAGTCGATCTGAGACATTATGTTATCCCATTTGCTCTTGGGAGGGGTTCTTTTGATTGGTTTAGGCATCTCTTTCTCAATCTTTGGACGACTGAACTTCTGATCTGAATTTGGATCATCTGATTTTTCGTCAGAATTTTCATTGGATTTCTTGTTATCGGCGCGATTCTTATTTACAACATTCTTCTTTGATTTTGCATCCTCTGTCTTTTCTGTTTTTGGCTTCGTAGGTATTGGAGCTCTGATGTAGTCTGCCAAAGATGAACGAACGTTCAAATTTGGCTTCTTGTGCGAAATCAGCTTGTCAGCAGCTTTCTTCTTCGATGCTGGAGTGGAGGTGCCACCCTTTGATGGAGTATTATCAGTTTCTTGACCAGATTTATCCACAACTGTTTCACCGGTATTCCCTGAGGTTTGGTGATTCCCTTTAACACAAGTAGCACTATCTTCCGACACAATCCGACTAGCACTCTCACCGACAACACCGGCTTCTCCGACTTGACTAGCCTCGCTCTGACTAGCTGAAGTTATCTCCCTTGGACTAGTTGAAGTTGTCTCCCCGGATGTAGACGTTTCTTCTATGGGCATTTCGATACCTCCAGAATCTGGCGAGGCATCGGACAAGTCCTTCAGAGTGTTTTCGGCGGACGAATCACGATTACCTCCCTTTACAGAACCGTGAATTTGGTCGGCTTCTGCTCGGTCGTCGTCAATCAGCGACGACTCACTGGAGGGAGAAGCGTCCTGAAGGGAGACAGCCATATTGATTAAATTTGCATCTAGCACAAATGTGGACCTAAATGTCAGACAAGATCATAATAACTTGACATCATGATATAGGCTAAACAGCAGAGCTGGTAGCATTCATAATTTTTTAAATAATGAATTAATAATGATGAAAAATGATTGCATATCCTACCTGAGTGCTATCAACAACAAGGGGAGGTAATTCACGGATGTCACACTCGGGTGTGGGCAGATTGGCTTCATCCCTGAAGAGAGCAACACATTGTGAATATCTTGATAGAAACATCAGTATGTATGGCAACAGTTTGTGATTTCAGCAGAAAACAACCAGGAACCCAATATTACAAAACTGAGTACGATTTCATGCTCAAGCTAAAGATTTATATGGTTTTTCATAAACAAAACTTTGAGTTAAGCATGAAATCATACTAATAAATCTTCCGTAATCACAGAGCCTAGGGTTTCCAGGCCCCAAGCCACGTCCAAATTGGCCCTTGAATAAATAAATCAGTAGATTTCCACAGATCAGCGGAAATTTGCCATGCCTAGAAAGGAGAAAGGCATTACTATATGACATTTCGGTCTGAATAGGGCTGTTTGATACTACACCACACTACATATACTCAACAAAAATAATTAAGGGCCAGTAGACTTATTGGACATCTAAATTTAGCTTTGTATTATTTTAACTGTGAGGAATTCCCAAACGGTTACAGGCTCCAGGAACTCAAACGGTTACCATGGTTACAGGCTCCAGGAACTCTTGACATACTTCCAGACGCATTGGAAGAATATTGGCACCAGCTTCCTGAAGATGAG
>JAUTBQ010190799.1:0-23250 GCA_032361185.1 Lepetodrilus ovalis | reverse complement strand
GGTTTTACGAACGTGAGACGATTTGCTTTTCATGCACCCACACTCCACCCTCGATTGCCAATCAAATACGACCCATGGCACAGCTCATTCAACACTTGTCATCGTCTTCCGTTTCCTTTCTGAACTGCATGACTGTATCCTGACCAGAATTTTCTGTAGTTTGTCAACTGTCTGTAGTCTTTATGGGAACTCCATCTGTTGCTTGGTCCTCTCGTACCATCAATATGCTTAGATAAATGCATGGAAAGTAAGACAGAAATATGTAAAGGACACAAGTATTATTATTATAGTATTGTGTCAGCTGTCTGTAGTGTTTATGAGAACTAGCTGTAGGTTGGTCCTCTGGTTCCATCCAGACTAATGCTTTGATAAATGCATGAAAAATGTACGACAGAAATATGGGGTGTTGTAAGGAAGATGTTATTTATCACAAGTAATTATACTAATAGCTAGTAGCCAGCATTGGTTATCCAGCTGAGAATGCTGGTAGCAATATTAACTCACATTAACTCAGCAGACAAAGGTGTAGGTGCGCAGATGGTACTGCAGATGGTACTGCAGATGGAAGATAAACAGATGGACTATGTCAACTGATGTTAGAAATTTTACCATACGATTCATCCGAGTCGAAATATCTTCTATTGTATATTGCTTATTAGACAGCTGTGATAACTACCATGTGTAATTGTAATGCAATGCCAATAGTAATGACGTAAATTTCACAGAGTTTTATTCATTGGCATCATGAGATCGTCATTTAGTTAATTAGAATGTTATCTTAGGTAATATTTAATTGCACCCATGGTAATTTGTGTATACCTTGCAGTATCACTGTTTTCTCTGTACAGTATTACTGTTCTATTTACAGTATCACTGTTTTCTCTGTACAGTATTCATGTTTTCTCTGTCTTCTACATTATTGATGTAGTGTGTAATGTATGCTTCTGATTATAGACTAATTTTGTAATGCTAGTCAGTTGGAACTACTGTACTTGCTAATTATGCTGTTGTTATTGGACCTGTTCATATTACAATTTCAGGAGGAATCACTTATTAAATGTGCCTTCCGTGTAAGTTGCCATGTGATGATTTTAGCCTGACTATTAATGTGCCCCACTTACAATAGTTTAGAGTAGGACACTCCAGCGCCTCACTTACAATAGCTATAGAGTAGGACACACTCTAGCATCTACGTACTTACATTCCAGTCTTCTTCATCACACAGAAGTCATTGCGTTTGTAGAATCTCACTTCCAAAGGGCACAAATCCACCAATTGCTTTTGGGAATCAAAATTTAATTCACAAGGCATCCTTAGACGAAGTTTTCATCCACAATGAGACCATAGTGCTGTTGTAGCTATCATCGTTGCTGATCACTACAATACGCTATGGTCTATTTAGTGGACATGAGATCTTTTTCAAATGTACCCAGTGAATGTTTTCAGCACTACAAGAGTCGCGTCCCCTTGTCCATGGACACATATTGGACTTTCCGAAAAGTCGAGTTGCACCAGAGTTACTTCCCTTACATACCTCTCCCTTCTGATGTCTAGAACTTCCACCTAGTACTTGACTAGACTTGTTACTAGTTGTACGTAACATTGTGGAAATAGCATACACCGGCTAACTTGTTATGCGAGAATCTACAAAATTCTTTAGTAACATTAACTATACAAAGCATACCGTAGCTTAATATGTCAATATTAATCAAACTACGCACATTATAACGATGTAAACCATTTCGTGATATATTACTGATATTGGTAGAAACACGACAACTTAAGATGTTACAATAACATGCACTCAACTGGCTGTCTTGCTTGTTCGCATACTACCAAGTATTTGAGTGCCTTTCTCTAGAGGAGAATACAGAGATTGAATTTTGGATAATGTCTTTGAATAATTAGGCAGCTCTGATATGCATATTTTCTAAAATAAATCATATTTAACATCCGTAGTTTAACACTGTTTGTATCCATTTTAACTAAATTTACTCGGTTCCGGTAAGGGAGATAATTTTATCAAACATTTCCAGGGGAGGTAACTGCATTTTTCGGAACGTCCAATAAGAGTTCCGACTCTCTTGGTACTATGATCATTCTGTGAAACGCGACACTGGAGTCTGTGAATGTGGATTCAATTTGGAGTTGAGCTACACTATTTTTCGCAATATTATCAATATAGAATTCTAATTTACAGTGCGTCTTGTGTGTGCTTTTTATTAAAATCCTTCTTTTCTCTGCACTTTGACACTTGCTGTGAAATTCAGTTCACAATAGTAAATTTCAATGTTTGATCTATAATGATGAACAAATGTACTTGTTCGAGTTTGTTGGGATGTTGCTTGAAGAACTATATGCAATTAATGAGGTAATGGAATCATCAATAATAGCAATATAATCCTGAAATAAGACACAGCTTTGATGTTGTTGTTGTTGTTGGTATGAATGTGCATGTGATGTATTTAGAACCCAGTCAGTGTCTTCAATGCGATACCAAACAATTCATTTACACTTGTTTTTCATCAGATATGTATTTATATTTGTTGTTGGTTGTTTCTTGATTTACTCTATGCCTTGGTACTGGGTGTATATGCAACTGATTTTGCCTCTATCTAGCTATGCTTCACACGCACTGTTTGAAATGTTAATGTTTGTGTCAAATTAGATAAAAATCCAAATTTTTTTTTCATTCCTATGATGATGTCTGTGTAACTGTTTGTAACAGTGTAGTAACGATGTGGTCTTACAAACCAGTTTAGTTACGCCAACACATTTCTGAATACTGTAAATCGTAAAATGTTAGCGTCATTAAACTTTAATGATCGATGGATTATCGACCTATTAGCATCGTAAAATTTTAATGAGCTCGACCATATTTATGAAAATAATTTTCATGTACCGGTAGGTTTATTTTAAATCGCCAATGTGTAACACTGTTAGTAGCAACGGTTCCTCCACTATTTTATCACATTTTTATTCCGTGTTTTATTTGTTTTGGAAACTGTTGCTATTATACAATGAAAATACATGCTTGAAGAATATAAGTGATGGGAATACTGAAAGGCCTACACCTCCACTGTATAATCTTTAAAACATATTAGCGAATGAAATGTTAACGTCTAAGAGCAACAGTTTGTTAAAGTTTTATCCTCGCTAACATTTTCTGATTTGCAGTAACTGGCAGTTGTTTCTGTTCCCACAGGTCGCTCCCAAGTGTTGTGTATGAGTGATGGCAACGTAACGTTCTGGAAAATCCATCTTTAAGTCTTATGTACATTCAAAATCCACTTCCCGGTTTGTTTTTATGTGCCCAAATTGGCCCAGTTTATGACCGCCCCCTCCCCCCCTCAGACAGTTGTTGCCTATCCTGGCACCTCACTCCACACATTCTACTTTTAATTGACTTGGTTTATTTTTTATATCACAGTTTATCCTCGAGAAATTGCTCCATATCTTCGTACTGTTGAAGGATTACTTCTTTTTTTTTGTTAGTGAGGTTATAGTTGTTTGATTCCCAGGTTTACAGATTTTTAAGCATTAATTTTACTCAGGCGGTCAAAACTACAAATTCATATAATTTCATATTTTGGCCAGTCGGTGGGGTCAAACATGAAATAACAATAATTGCATACTATGAATAGTCAGTTGACATTAATAGATATTATTGATCAATATAATTGTTAACATCAGTACACATAACATGCTCAGATTTGAATGCACAGTTATTTTCAAAGAGGTGCTTGACAATAGCACTAATAGTTATTAATTAGCATTTTGTTATACATAGTTTCCAGTAGGTGATCGAATTGGCCTGGACTGTGTGTCAACCAGTACCTGCTGGTCTTTGTTTGGTCTTTGTACGACTTGTGCATTCACCATTTATCATTCTCATTTTCTAATGACTAGTAGTACATTCTGTAAAGGAGGGAATCAAATATATATAGCCTGAATATTTTTTATTTATTGATTTTTATTTTTTGCAAGTATATTTTGTAACCTTTCTCGTGTGCATACAATAATACCGTCCTGTATTTCAACTGTAATAATATGCGTAAACTCTGTGAAAATGCTTGAAATTGCTCATTCATTTTAATGTCTTCCAAACTTGACATCACTCACTCACTCCCAAAAAAATATTTTATATTAATTGATTCGAAACATTGATATACTAGTAAATATATACCCAATTAATAATATCAAATGGTTAAAGGAATATGTACCATTCCTATACATATATGTTATCTGACTGATGCTAAATATAGTTGTCCTATATGAAGATCTTTGGATAACGCAATGAAGAAATCATGCATTGTGTTAATAACATAACTTGGTCAGCGATTACAATTATATCAATGATACTGTTATGGACTTTTTAGAAAAATGTATTTAAATGTACATGAACACCCCCTTTTAAATGTTAAATTGAAATAAACTACACTTCTTATTTGAATAACATTTTGGTTATTAAACCTCCAAGTATGGGCATTCTGTTTGATTCCACTAAGTTTTCCTTTGGTAGTTTTCCTAAACTTGTTTCTGAGTCATATTAATGTGTCGCATTAATTTCTAACTCAGCTTGGTTAAACACCTTCATGCCTAGTTGGTTAACTGTTAACAGATCGCCCGCAAAACTGACACTAAGTTATGTTTGTCATCGGTGCAGTAGGAAACAATTTTCAATAATTTTGACCTTATATTTTATATGCTAGTACCGTATGTAACATATCTTCTAATCTAGTAACCCGATTGATAACAATTTGCACTGATAGAACGAGAAGGAAGCATTAAGTCAAGGTGATACTGATGGAACCAAAACAGTTTAATAATCTAGATGTCTGAACATACAAGTATTCATATAATAGATTGCACACTATAAATTTAAGAAAAAACAATATATGCACTATTTTTTACAGTGAATGGCATGAATTTACAGTTTTAGTGAGACTTGTGTAAGACACAGCTATGCGTTACCATGAAACATGCCCAGTTCATGCCCACTTCTACTAATATTGGAGACCTATGCTTTTTTTTTACTTTGCATATTTTTGCATTATTTTTCATACATTTTGTCAATATATCCAGGCCTCCAACATGTTTAATTTGCCTCATTGGGTTCTTGTATTAACCTAGTCCACCAGCACAGTGTTAGAGGCTTGCTTACGTCTTCAAACAATCAGGTATTTCCCACTCCCAATCAACACTGACATCAGAAATGTAAAACAGTTGTACAACATAGAATCTGCATCGTTGTACATTGAATGAGTGACTGAAAATGTAAATTCTGTATCATTCACCATAGACGGCTTCATAAGACATATTTATCTGCAAAATGTGTATGATATTGCAGATTCCATGTATAATATAAAGATTAATACACTCGCTAGTGTGACATATTGATTTTACGACACGAGTTCCTTCAAAGTTGATATGAAAATATCTACTTTGGAGGAACGAGTGTCGTAAAATCAATGTGTCACACTAGCGAGTGTGTTAATTTCTTTATCCAACAATGAATAAGTAGGGATATTCATACAAAAACATCAAAGCGGTAGTTGAAATTCCGTAAGACATTCGAGTTCTAGAGCAGAATCCATTGTGACGTGGTCAAATGCTATATATTGATAAATATTTTAGCAATGAATGCCTTGTGGAACAATATTTTAGGCAGTAATTTCGTAGTAAAATATTATGAATGAAAATGATAGTCCTGTCTATGACAGGCGTGAGAAAATTGAATTAACTGACCAATGAAAATCATTCCATGTGTTATGCACCATATGGGAAAATATGATATTTTTATGTCATGACTTGTGCTTCACCGTATGGTGGATAAACTGATTTAAGGCTTATGATGTAGAATGTAGATTTTCAGTCACTCACTCTTATATAGAATGATGCAGACGAGTAGTCAATTCTGATGTCAGTATTATTGGGGATGTTGGGTTGAACCAAGAAGAATTCTGAAAAGTGTAACAGTGCAGTTTTTTTAATTGAGTGTTGGTTTTACTGCATGAGGTGTGTCGGATATCATGCCTAACCATTCCTGCTTGACGTATGGTGTGCTTGTTCAATGCTTCATCTGTCTTGATAAGATTTCTTCTATCTCTTTTTCTGGTAAGTTTTCCATTTCTTCAATGCTACTCATTAAAACTACTTGTTTAATATTATTGAGCCCTTTTGGTTTCACTCCTTGCTATCTAAAACATGACTAGCCACATCAAAACTCTGATATGAGACTTTTTCTTCATATGTCCGAGATCTAAACAATAGATTCTCAATTCTCTCCCAACTGATTTCTGTTCAAGAATTGTGACAATTTATTCACATCCTGTTCCTGATTTAGGACACTGCTTTCCTTACGACATGGCATTCCTTATTTTTGACATTGTATCTTTCAGGGCGAGGAGATGACAGGAGGATGAGAAATAGACAATACTACGAGTTGGTGGGCAACAACGTCGCCAGTTCGTCGACTACAGCCAGTAGAGGGCGCTGCAGTACTACAGCATTGTTATCCGGGTACTTCCTTAGCCCACTGTGCAGTCACCATGATGCCAGTCACCCTGTTCTATAGAAACCTGTGTTTTCTACCCTGGGAAAGGGGAAGAAAGAACTGTCCTGACCTACTGAAGTGGGACGCCAGTTGATAATATTTTGCCAGTCTCCTCTGGTCCATCTTCATATTCACTCACTCACTGGTCCATCTTCCAAAACACATGTCCACAACCTCCTTACATCCGTCACTGACAAATAGGGCCACTCCTTTTTGGGGTCTTTTTCCTACGAGGTCAGGATGAATAGTTTACAGATAGATGTCAAATTGAACCAATCGGAGAGCTCAGATTTGTATTTGTTGAAATGTGAGAAGACGAGTTATGTATTCTTTCAACACAAAATTTTATTGGTTGATGTTTGGATTACTTTTAGAACACACATAATCACGCTGTCTTCAGGACAATTTTCACAGGGTGAGAGACACAGCCTAGGATAAGACACCGAGTTTGGATCTCAAGGACGTGATGCAAGTCCTTGATGACCTTGGGACTGTTCCTTTCACCGCAGTACCTTACTCCAGACACTGTTTCGTAAAAGGAACAAAACCGCACACTGTCCACAACCTATGAGGTCTCCTCGCTAGTGAGGTGTTGCAGACCACACAGGCAAAGTACAGCGACATCACACATCTAAGGGCACTCTTTGTTGCCATCTAGCTTCTGTGAGGCATGTGTGAGAGAGCTGTTCCTTCCACTCAGTACAATGATGTCGCACATCTCTCCGAGTAGACTTCGCACAGTTGAAAGGAACGGCTTACCTTAAATTGTATGTTTTGTGGGTAGGAAGAGAAGCGAAATTGTGTCGTATTGCTATTTGTAATGTGAAGTATATCTCACAGATACAGTTACTTTATAGTAATGTTCGTGATTTGTTGATGAAGATGGTATAATAGGTTTTAAAAATGTTTCTATTCCCAGTAGCATTGGAATATTAATGATTTGAAAGATTGACATCCTGCAAGTAGATATGGTAGCTTGTCTGATATATCCATGGGCCTTGACGTTATATTTATCCAGAATTGCCAAACGAATTTCACATATCATGGACATAGCTGTGTGTGCGCATGCCTGTATATAGCGAGAATTCATGTTTGAGTAACCCTAGTTGATTAGCGCAGATGGAGACATTTACTGGGTTGTCAGTGTGAACAATTTTGAATTTGTAAAATAAATGTTTGTTGCATTACAAATTACCTACAGTATCGCAGATGATTTCATTACCAGTCTCGCTATAGAATTATCAGATTTGTTGTTGCATTCAAGTATTATAATCGGATAGTTTTAAACATCAGCTGAGGTCAGTTTAACAAAGCAATTTTAGCATTGCAAGATATCAGCAGGACTGCAATTACTTCATGACACAGGTTTCTTGAAGGTTATTATGGTTATGGAAATACTGTTTCTCTCCATTAACACTTTCCCTGCTGCAGGCAACCAGAGATGCCCTAAAGAGCAGTGTCTGTGGCTAATCCTGCAGGGAGAGGATTAAATATATAGTAATATACTTCTTTGTTTTATTTATTTCTGACTATTATACTATACTATACTATACATTTTACTGGTTCAATTTAATACGTTAATATTTAGACTTGTTTATTTTATGGAGGGACAAGATCATGGTTTTGGAAAAAAAATTCGATCTGAATATCATTTAAAATGTTTAGACATATTAGATTATTGAAATGTCCTGCCCATACTGTTTCTTATTTTGACCAAATGATGTTTATCAGTTTTCTCTGTATGAATAGGTTTTTTTTTAAAGATCTTACATACAATTTGCATTGTATTTTTTCTGTTCATCTTCCACACAGACTTTGTGCTTCTTAAGATATACATGTAGCTGTATTTTCCTCGTTCATTTATACACCAACTTTTCATACTACCCTATTTACTGGAATAACGATACATATCATGTCCAGAAAACCTGTGATCATGTTTCATGGTCGAGATGAAGTACAGCCCCCACTTGTCATGCCAGTGTGTTTCAGACTGTGTCACAGCATTACAACGTGTACATAGTGTTTACAGAGCAGTTGATTTACTTCTGGCCATTGATCTACCTGGTGATTGCACTGCAATAAGACATTTTAAGTCGATTCCCCCCCGATTCACTTCGATCACATCTGGGTAATGACTATTCTTATCTATTAACCTTTGGCCTGCTGGTGGCAACGAGAGATGCCTTGCACAGCAGTGATTTTTAGCAAATTAGCATGGAGCTTGTTTGTCCCTTTTAAATGTGTTCTTTACCCTCATTGAAGCTCATGCACCTTGATGAAATTTATTCAGAATGTAGTTTATGTTGCAAATGGGTGAAAGATTCCCGCAGCGACGTTAAACTCCATATTCACTCACTCACTCAATGTCACGTAGACCATCATGCGATCCCTAGATTATGACCCGTTTCGAGTACGATCTCGTGCTCAAGCTCAAATTGTGGATGGAGATTTGTGAGGAAAGCCTCGAGTTGAGCATGAGTTCTTTCTCAAAAACGTTCTGTAATCTCAGGGTTGATCACATAATATCTTTTCAATTAATACGTCGCCTCTGTCTTGCAGTATCAGTATTCACTTGGACGTTCATCCAAGGAAAGAACTGCGTGTGTCAAGCCACTTTCTATGTTTGAATCAACGAACTGCAATTTCAAAATCAGAGCCAGTAGGTACTTGGGTCATGTTTTATCTTTTTATTTGACATGTATTTTATTGTTAAGTGCATTTAGGATTTGTTTTTGAATCACTTTGTCAAGAGACTAGTGACTGTGTGTTGTATGCAGTCTTTTTGAGTTACTGATAAAGTAACTATTCAAGTGTTACTGATAGTAACTACATGTGTTCAAGTGTTGCTGATAGTAACTAGTCAATGTTACTTACCAGTACCCATTTGTTTGTCTGCATATATATTGTGTTACTACTTTCATCGTAAGCTGATTCCATGTACATTTTAACTGGATGAATTATCCATCTGTAATTCAATTGGTAACATCCAACTCCACATGGTATTAAAAAATCTCACTAATTTAGCTATTGGTGGCTTGAATGAAAAAATAGTTACATCATATACTAATTTTTATCTTTAACTATCCTATCTCAATTTTTATTCTAGTTTTATTGAAATTTCTAAGACACTAAATATATACCAGTCAGCATAGGTTTGTAGTATGTTCTATATCAGGAATGCCAATGTTATTCTGGACATAGTTAAATAGGAATTGTTTTAATCAGAACAACCTGTTTAATCAGAATTCATTATTATATTAAAAGATTATCCTAGCTGTTTTTTCTAGTATATTGCAAGATAGTAGAATAGGTTTGCCCAAAGGACTGAATAGACATACATTTCAGTCAGAAAATAGGCGTGAAAATATTCTATATCAGATTCTCTTGCCAAAAGGATGGATTGCATAGACATTACCACACTTTATCATTATATTAACACATTAAGAATTGGATAAAATGTAGTATTTTCTCACTGAGTGATATTGATGACCTGAGGATTGAGAAGTATTTAGCGGCCCTCTTGTCACTATTACATGAACCAGCGATGGCAACAAATATTTTAGTTTTGTAGTAATCTAGGTTCACGAAAGGGGTGTATATTTATGTCGGACGTAAAACGTAATACAAGCAAATCCGCGTAATTTATGTCCAGTGTAAATACACGCCCTTTTCGTGAAATGCACCCCTGGTGCCATTCTTCCGATATATGTGCACGTTCTCGAATAGTACCTGGAGCTTGTAGTGTTATTAAAATAGTATAATAATTATAATGCTAAACTTGTACATCCAAAATGGCCACCGAGTAACTGGCCCTTAGTTAATTTTGTTGAAGTATAGATAAAGTTCATTTACCACAGATATTTCAATTTTTCAGTTACCCTAGTGGTTTCTAATTTCTATACAAGTGTCAGAGGGATTTTCTCTTGATTGAATCTTTATGAATACAAGTAAAAACCATAAAGATATTAGAAAAATATATATATAATGATCTACATTTTATTGCTACATATATAGCAGCAGATAATGTATAGTTTGGAATTGATGCTGTTCATGTACTTTAATATTATTGTCAGGAGAATAGTGCATATATATATATCACAGTGAGAAAAGAGAACTTTGTGCAAGTCTATTTTTTATTGCTACTCTAGATGTACTAACATGTGGACATACAAGTGAACCCATGTACCTGTCAGTGCACTGTCGCCATATGTGATACGTTGATAGCGGAGTATGTGGGAGATATTTGCTCAACAATGCAAGCACTTCCAAGGCCTTGTGTTGCTAATCCTGTAGATCGGTCACTTCCAACATTTAAAGGTATACAGTCGCAGCAAGTTGGCCTATTTAATGGTCAAATATTTATAAGAGAAGTTAAACATTTGATCATTGTCAAAACAAGTGCTATTTTGTCCTGTTTATTCCTAGTTTCTCACTACTGGTACTTGTTAATGTTTTCATATTTTCGTTCATTTTATTCTGGCGAATAAGCGAGTCGGAACATTATCTAGAAACACAATGTACTGATTTTCTGAATCCTACATCTACTGGATACACCTATTTATTATTATCAATTCTACTTTTGTTTTGCTTACCAACTTACATCGATCATCGAAATTTGTGATTGTGTACCTTTAAAAGGCCTTGTGTTGCTAGTCCTGTAGATCAGTCTGTTCTAGCCAAGGTTTTCTACGTTCAGGTACCTCTGAAAGGTACTTTGTTATCAACATTGTTATGGGTTGAACTCCTAAAGATAAATACATTTAAAATTATGTCTTGTTTTGTAGTCTTTTGTGAAAGAATCCTAACGAAGAAATGCATATTGCCAAAGAAATCTACAGAATATCACTTGGAGAGAAAGTCAACAAATTTGAACCTAAGTTGTACATGATTGTGATTTATCACATCTGGAGTACCCCATTCTCTCCCGACATCGGCACGACTTCATATCTTCCGTCAGTAGCAGACTGATGTGCTATCGCTGTCAAGAGAGCATGGGAGGACAATTTTGAGGAATAGTGAACTCACTTAATATTGCTTTGAAATGCACGTCTCTGACATGATATAAACCTTGGAATGTCTGACAGGTAGTTATGCAGAATGCAATCCCATAATGGAAATGTACAATTCTGGGAATCCTTTCACAAAGCGTTCATATCTACTACCGGGTACTAGACGGCAAGTGCTCTCGTTAAGTCTTTGTATAACTGAGATTTTGTATTTCCATGATGGGGAGTTTGTACAGATCCTGCAAACTGTCTTAGTAAGCTTCCACAATACTGTATTACTTGAAGGGCACCGATAGATGAATAATAACACATACAATGTAAATTAATTTATTCAAGAACCAATTCAACAAGGCAACAATATTGACAACAATTAGTGCTTTCCAAACTCAGAATGAAATAGCACAGAATCACAGGCAAAATGTGGGATAAACTCCCAGGAATGGACGGAGGTACACAGCATTTGGTGAACGAGATTTCATTATTTTTAATAGATATTGACAAGTATAGTTGAAAGTTTCTGTATATATACATACGGTAAATTGAAACATCAAAATATTGATGGTCCTTGTGCCAAATCATTGAATCCAGATGTCTTCATTAGATTTTCACAATTTGTAGCAAAAATTCTCAGGATTGATATAAACTTTCAAGAACTGCATACACCGGTACAAAAAGATCTGTACATATATTTGTTAAAACAGACCCCATTTCATGTTGCATTTACTTGAATTCTTTCGATAACCTTTAGTTTAGTCCAAGAGAAAACATTCTGATTCAAGGTGGAAACAATAACTACCTGTACAAGGAGTTGTACATATATTGCTGAAAAAATTTAAAGGAACGCATGTATTGTACTAGTGATATATAGTGACATTGGGAAGTTTACAATAACTGCTTAGCAACAATTACTAATGCCCGAACTTATTAGTAATCTTTCTTAGCCCATGCATCAAAATGTGATCTTTATTGAATGTAAATTTTAAACTTATTCTGAGAAGCAATGGTGAGACTACCGGTATGCCTGGCTTTAGACCCAAAATTGCAGGCTATTGCTATGATTTCAGGAGGAATTTCAATATTATAAGTTGCTATGCAATAAAACAGGAAAAAGGGTAATTTCTTGAATTTGGAATTTAACCGCCCTGTACATCTCGATACTTTTCATGAACAGTTTGAATATCTAAAAGAATAGCGCACCGACCAACATTTATAACTGATCTGCAGTGTTCCAAGGTCTGCAGCCATTGTTCAAAATACATGGGGAAATGCCAGGTCCACAATATTTCATATTTCTGTTAATTCTTTCCTTTTTACGACTAAACATCACCTTATTGAGAAAAAAAATGTTTACTACAAAACAATGCATTCCTTTACTTTTTTCTTTCAATATATTTGTACATACCACATTTCATTTCACATTTACTTACAATCTTACAATAATACTTCGCCGAGTCCAAGATGAAATCTTCTCATTCAATATTAAAGTAAAAAAAACAACTAATATATCTTCATTTAAATGTAAAAAAATATATTTGTAAAATCGTACAACTGAAAACTAATTAATTCTTCCGAAGGTAATTAATTTGGCACCCTTGCTATCTTACAAAACAAGATTGTCCTCTTACACAGTTCTACAGCAATACCTGTAATCTACACTTGCAGCAAGAGAGCCACACCACCCAGAATCCACTTGCTGGCCTTCTCGCGAGTCTTCAGGTTGAAGGTCCACACAAAGGTGGGACCGCGAGACTTGGTCTTGTACACTGGACACTCGTATATGTTCCTGGAGTCCACTCTGTCCACGGGGATGGCCTTGATGAACATGACGGGCATCACTGGGGCCAGTTCCTTGAGACGCGCCTCGGCCATCATGCCGGTCTGAGTGTCCCATCTGGCTCCCTCCATGAAGAACCCGTGAACGTACGCACCTGGAGGAATGGATGAAATGCACATTATAGAATTAACCAATTCTGGACTATTAAAAAAACAACTGTTCAATAAATCATCCCTAGTCGCCTCCAAGTATGGACCCACCAAGTACATTGATACTTTAAAGTAATGTCAACATCAGAATGTGTGTAGAAATGGGCCAAGAGAGGAATATGTCCATTAATTGGCATTGAGATTCTTTTTTAGATTTTTAGAATGAATGAATTGTTTAGTGTCACTTGAAAACATTTATTTTCTGCTGCAAATATTTGTAAATGAAATGTAGAAGTATTGAAGAAGTAGGTACTTTCAACAACCTTTCAGCCAAATGTGGCAAGGATGTGTAAATAGAAATATTGTAAGAAAGAGCAGGCATGGCAACAGACAATTGTGATTTTGGGAAAAGACACCAAGCGGCAAGCCACGACCAGCACAAATAAAATGACCCCATGATAAATAAATCGGCGGATCTGCAGTAAATTGCCATGCCTGTAATGGGTAGAGGTATTTATGAAGCATAAGTAGGCACCTTCTCTGGGCGGTCCAGCCATGTCTTCGCGGATCTTCTTGGTGACGTCGCACTGCAGGAACATCCTGTCCAGCGGCCACTCGTTCTTGCGGGCCATCTGCTGCATGATGGCGGTCAGGAAGGACTGAGGGTTGAAGAAGCCGCCCAGCCAGACAGAGGCAGGCAGCTGGAAGTCGGAGGTCCATACCTCCAGCTGCTTGACCCTCTGGAGGAGGTCAGCGTACCACAGGCCCAGCGGGTACAGCGAGGCATATGCTCTCTGCCCCCATGTCACGGGGATCAGGTCCATGAACAACGAGTTGCTCAGAGACTCCATGTCAGCGGTGATGGTCAGCTCGCCCTGTGGATAACAACAGGTGCTGTGAGGTATGCTGGCAATACGATGTTTGACTTGTTGCTTAACCTTGCTGTGGGAATCTATCACTCGTATGTGACAGAAATAATATCGTAAACAGGTGAAGCCTACAATTTCTAAACATTGTTTGATTAACATTTCCGATTTCATGGTATTTCTTGAACTTCATTGTACATATATTAACGTTGTACTAGATTAATGTTGCTTCTTTACGACTGAATGGCCTTTCTCAATCCAATTCATAAATACACATACTAATTTTGAGGGTATGGGTAAACAATTGCATCGTGACGAAAAGAATTCACAATGTTCCTGCTTTAACTCTGCCTGCTATACTAGGAACAGATGCCTTTCTTCATGGCATCTCCAGTTGCCTTCAGCATGGAGAGGGTTAAGACAATCCAGACTGATACTGACCTTGAGACCGAGGTCGAGTTCCTTGAGGGACCTCTTCATCTCGTTGGACAGCATGTTCATCCGCTCGCACTCCTGGAAGGCCACCACCACGTAGGGGCTGCGCTCCTCAACAGGAACCTTGGCCATGATCTCCGTCATGTTGAACTCGTCGGGCAGCTTCTCCACAATCTCGTCCAGGATGCCCTTCACCTATAATCAGACGCTAGTGAGTTCAACCCTGCCTTTCAGTACCGGGGCCATGCTCCCGAAGCTATCGTATATGTAACAAACATCGTTCAGCCTTTGTGGAGGAAAATTGGACTGTTTCGGGACCATGGAATGTTTCTCCACGAAGGCTGTAATGATGTTGTTAGGTATACAATAGGTTTGGGAACATGGCCCCTGGAGGTAAATTGATGCCATAACATTGGTATTACTCAACCAGGGCAAAGGTTAATAATGAAATTCAGAAAAGTAGATACACAAAATGAACATGGAATTGAAATAGGACATTAATATCACCAAGTATGTTAAATGTGTACATGGAAAAGTATATTGGATAGAATATAGAATTGTTGCATATGAAAAGGCACTCTTTCTGAATACTGCAATGGAGAAAAGAAAAGTTAAAATATAGTAGTTAGTAAATAATGTGGATGAAATGTCTTCAAATGAAATTGATGGTTTAGCATGCTTTGTCAATATTATTGAGAAACGTTCTGGTAGATGACTGAGATATAGTCCAGTGTTCTGTCTGGAGGACAGACAGCTGTGAGACAGTTCTGGGTAAGAACAACATCTAGTGTTGCATTGTGTTCTGTACAGACAGCATGCAGATCAGCTTAACTATAGTGTGGCAGTCATACATGAGACATTGTGTGGCAGTGAGACATTGTTTGACAGATACCTCGAGACATGAGACATTGTGTGGCAGTCAGACATGAGACATTGTGTGGCAGTGAGACATGAGACATGGTGTGGCAAATACCTCGAGATATGAGACATTGTTTGACAGACACCTCGAGACATGAGACATTGAGTGGCTGAGACAAGGCATTCAGTAGCTGATATCATGAGACAATAGGTGTCCAATAACTAGAGACATGAGACATTAAGTGCCTGATATCCAGAGACAAGACATTAAGTGATTGATATCTGGAGACACGAGGCAATAAGTGGCTGATATCCAGAAACATAGTGCAGTGATTCTCTGTGACTAATACATAATTAGAAACCACACCTTCATATCACAGTACATGTAGTGCTGACTAGAATTGAGATCACAGAACATTCATAACAGAACAAAATGAACTTTCTCATCTCAAGTGAGTAGCTTGATCATTTCTATTGTGATACTAAACTATCACGCACATTGGGTTAGACGACCAATCTTAACCAACTACCATAATCCAGTGTACAAAACAAAGACATGGATCATGATATAGTTGGTTAAAACTGACGTCCAATCCAGATAACAACAAATACATCAGAAACAAAGCACAATTTTCTGACTTCCTCTGACAATGCAATGTTGTGACATAGAAAGTTTCATGCACATGCTGCAAGTCGATGCATGACCCTGATACCCCAAGGTATACACAATACCTTCTCCAGTCCAACTGTGAGGGACTAGCAGGAAATATATAAGAGGAAGAGCTTTGAGAAACGATAGACATAGAGGATGATGTGACAATGGGAAAATACAGCACACATGAAATATTATTAAAGATATACTATAGTTATAGATTCCATTATGGGTGCTACATATTTAGGCGTATATTAGTAAAGCATATATGAGTAGAAAAGCAGAAATGAGAAAGCATACATTCATAGAATAAAGAGAAGCAAACCGATCTAGAAAGACAATATAATATAAAGAATACGCATATTATTTCATGTTACGTGAAGGTTAGTCCTTGTTAAAGACATTGGAGGCAAATTCCTGTCCTTTCTTTTCTTTTTATATTAAAATAATCCATTAACCCTCTCCCTGATGTATTATCCACAAACACAGCCCTTTAGGGCATCTCCGGTTGCCTGCAGCAGGGAGAAGGTTAAGATATTTGGAAAGATTTCCTACAACATCTTTGACAAGTATGACATGAATATGTGTTAGGAAATCCATAGAATAGTTAGTTTGGATTATATTTCTTACAAGATGGCACAATACGTAATGAGAATATATATGTGAAGCATAATAACACTACAGGTAAGATATTAACATCTTTACAGTATGAGACACCGCTGAGGAAGCCTATATAGTAGAATATACAGTGTGTACACTCCTAGAACACAAGCGTAATGCAAACTCTTTACCTTCTCTTCACGACTGACGCCTGCGCCGGCCCCAGCTCCTGCATCACGTGGCTGCATCTCGAACACTGTGCGGAACAGGTTCTCTGAGATGGAGGTGAGGAACTCGATCTCAGCGTTGGGGTGCAGGCCGTACAGGTACGGGCTCTCGGGAGGTAGCACCTCGTCGATGTACGCGTGGTAGCCCTTGTAGTCGGAGTTAGGTGGCACTGGGAAGC
This sequence comes from Lepetodrilus ovalis, assembly GCA_032361185.1. Classification (NCBI taxonomy): domain Eukaryota; kingdom Metazoa; phylum Mollusca; class Gastropoda; order Lepetellida; family Lepetodrilidae; genus Lepetodrilus; species Lepetodrilus ovalis. The sequence goes on along the minus strand of JAUTBQ010190799.1, from coordinate 5,948 downwards.
CAGGGGCTAGGTACAGCTCACCGTCAAGCTGGAACAGTGGGACAGTCGTACATCAGTGGTAAATAATGGAATTGGAGACAAGGTGGGCCTATTTAAATATTTTCATTTTTCTTTAAAGAAAACATTTTGACTTTTATTGAAACATATATTGACTGAATACATTTAAAATTTCTCCTTCAAACACTAATTGACTGAAATCATTTTCACTTTTCTTTAAGAAAATATCTTAAGTTTTCCTTAAAGTCTAAGCAAAGAAAAAAGATATATAACGATCGAAAATGAAATATTAATTTAAAAACAAAACACAGTTGTGCGGTTGCTCGACACCAGCATTGCTATAAAGTATTCCAATGTAAATAAATATTCATATTTCAATAATGTGATAATGGTACAAGCCATGAATACATGTCTGTAGTAATGCAAGGTGTTCCTACCATCTCTGAGTGCATGTACACCTCCAGGTATGTCTTGCAGAGTCGTCTGTCCCAGTCGTCGGTGATGTGACCGCCGTACATGATCTCGCCGAACAGATACCGCAGATCCTCCCACGGCACCTTGGCGTTGGCCTCCAGGTAGTTGTACAGCACGTTCACGCTGATGGTCAGATCGCCGGTGTTGTACGGGTACACGCGGTTCCAGCCCTGGGGCCCAAACTTGCGGCGCTCACACACCACGGCGTGGAAGTAGCAGAGAGAGATTAGAATACTCTTAAACTCTGTCTCTCTGGCACACATCTCAAGTGTATCCTGGAAGAACAAGACAGAGCGAGTTACATCACTGTCCGCCCGGGTAACGTTGTGTTGTAACGTTGTGTTGTAACGTTGTAACGTTGCGTTATGTAGTTTGTATAAGAGGGTGAGAGAAAAAAGCTAAATTGATTCTCTCTTTGCTCTTAATTCTGATCCGTCTGTGAGTGTTGGTTTTTATTCCTATTGAAAATGAGTAACTATATCTTTTGGGGTTGAATTCTGATCAGTCTATGGTGTTTTTTTTTTTATTTAATTGTTTTTTTTATTGCTATTGCACATGTGCGAAGTTATCATAAATTGTATTTAATAAATGTAGGTAGAACATAAACCCCATATGTGCAAATAGAAACTACAACAACTTTAGCAAACATGATGAGAACCATAGGTTTTTTTTGTAATGGGGTTTATAGTCGCTTTCTAGAATCTTTCACTAACATCACGACTTGTCAGTTTAGGGCAGGAGGAAACCCGCAACATTCGTAGTGCTGAATGTTGCAGTAAACCTGCGAGCACCAGCTGGTACTGACAGACCAAGGAGAATCATAGTAGATTCTCAGAAAAATTTCAAGTAAAATTAAATTACTGTAGCGACACCCTAGTCAAAGCTTACATGACTCCACATATGGAAACACAAGCTACACACCTGGTTAAAGTTGTCAAGAGCTTTGTGCAGGTTGGCAAACATCCCAGTTGGGGGTTCATTGGTGATCTTGATAGCGGTCTCCAGGATGCCCTGAGGGATGATGTGTGACTCCGGGGTGCCGGACGGCTCCGCGCTGACGAACACGCGGTAGTCCGGGCTGCTGTCCTCGCTATACTGCTCCAGCTTCTTCTCCAGACTCGGCAGCCACCTGGCCACCAGGTGGACGTTCTGCAGACACACACGTATCACACGTTAGTATCACAGATTAGTATCACACGTTAGTATCACACATTAGTATCATACGCCATGACCAGCCATGACCAGCAAGAGCATAACTTGGCAATATTCTGTGACGGTGAACCAAATGTTGTATACTTTCCCCATACTTCTATCTTCAAAGATAAGGACAGAGCACTAGTTCATAAACATTTCTCTACTGTTTTCTCAACATGGAAACTCCAGGAGCAAGAAGGGTAACAATAGTAAAGACTTGAATGTACTTCAACTGTACCGTGTATGATGTCATAAAGAAGACATATTCAGTATCTGTACATTATGGGTTGTCAAATATCTAAGTTCAATCCCTTCTACTCTGATTATTTCAGATTATTGCAACTACAACAAAGCAAGTACTTCTACACAGCTAGCCCATTACCTGTAGCACCACCCAGTGACCCTCCTTGGCTGCCAGATCCATGGCTTGCTCGGCGATGATCTCTTGGCCTTGACCCAAGGAGATGTTGTGGAAGTTGTTGTTGTCCACGGAGAAGTTGATCTTCTTCCCCAGCGCCTCCACATCCTTGAGAGGATCCACCCCGGGGGACAGGATGAAGAAGATGGGGGTGCCGGGACTGGACTCCTCGAAGGACTTGGCGAACTCCACCTGTCGTCCCTCCGTGTACTTAGCGCCCAGCTTCTCCTCAATGAAGTTCCTGGTCACAGAGATACCACAACGTTGAGGCATCAGTCTAATTATTTTAATATTCACTTTCCTTATTTATCAAATATGCATTCAAGTAGTAACTAAAGAAATCAACAGCTTATTGAATTCAGTGTACTACAGCTTCAGATTTTCTAGTACAAAATCTTTAACTAATTAGTGTTCTTCACAGTGGGAATATTTCATCTACACCTACCCAACAGCATAGGACATCCTGTCTGCTCGGAGCGCTCTCATCATGCACAGCTTCTGGAGGGAGGTCTTGTTCTTCCACTCCTGGGGGAACTTCTCTTTCTCAGGACACTCACTCTCCACAAACTTCTTCCAGCGCTTGGCTGAGCCCTCGATGTCACGGTCCAGGTTCCTGAATTCTTCCATGTTGGCCAGAGACTGCATGACAGAACAGAACAGCATTGTACGGTGTGTGGAATCATACTCCTGGCTGTTATACCCCTTTAAATTCTAGCTTATAGCAACACACCACAAATCTTGACTATCAGAACAGAACAGAACCTTTGCACAACAGATGGCAGTTTCTAAGCGATAACATTTGCCGAGGAATGCAACACACACAGGGTCTAATCAGCGAAGATAGTATTTCAAGCTGATAACCCTGTGGGCAGAGGGTGATCCACCTAGAGCTACATGAGAAAATATTCACATGAGAGGAGACTGGACACTGAGCATAGGAACAACAGAGAAGAGGAGTAACTAAATAGGCTGTAAGATTAGAGTAACAGCACAGGAGTAGCTGAGTAGAGGAGTAACTGAGTAGAGGAGTAACTGAGTATGGAGGTTATTTATATCACTGCAGGAATTTTTCATCCATTTCCCTGAATATAGGATTCAACTCTTTCAAACTCCTCAGCTGTTGATCAGTGATGATGAAAGAGGACTTTCGTGAGAACTACAAACCTTGATGCCTCCCCACGAGAAGTTGTTGAGGAAGTCGACGGGCGTGGTCAGGTTTGGTACTGACGGAAATCTCAGGAGGAAGTCCAGCTCCACTGGGTTCAACTCCTTGCTCTTCAGCAGGATTTGGAAAGCCATCTGTGTTGTGAAGATAAGTTTATCTTTCTCGAACAGACCTCTGGTCGTGTACACAAACACGGAGTAACTGATGCAGTCGATGAGGTTGTTCACTCTCTGCTTCAGCTCTTCAGCAGGTTCTGCTCGGTCTATAGCCTTGTCGAATACAACACTGAAAGCCTGGAACAGACATTGGTAATCAGTTAATCAGAAGAAGAATTAGGTCAGATAATAAAAACAACATGTCATTTGGGCTGATTATCTATTACATCAGTAGATTTGAAGACATATAATTAAACAATACTGTGAAAAGAATATATTGGTTTTGTTATATCAATGTAATAATAATAATAAAAATAATCATAACAATAATAATAATAACATTTATATTGCGCAGCTTTCACAATACCGGTAACTGCTTTGTGTGCATGATCACACTGAATATTCTTCTACTTCTAAAATTATCCACTAAATTCCAGTACATCATGTATAATATTCAATGTGTGACTTACCTTCAATGAAAATTGGTACATAGGATTGATCTTGTGCAGCTCGTTCATGATGAAGTACAGCAGTGAGGCTCTGGAGGCGGCCGTACGGTAATTCTCCCTGGCTGTGTTGATCTCCACCTCTGTGACCTTGGCCTCCTCGGCCTTGACCTCGATCTCCGCCGCAGTCCTCTTGGTGGTCTCCAGGTTCTCCACTAGGGCGTAGTCGCCCAGGAAGTTGCCCTCGGCGGCGGACAGTCGAGCCAGCAGGTTGTCTTCCAGACCCTTCAGCGTGATCTTGAACTCGTTCTGCTGTCTGGTCAGGTCTGACTTCATCTTCTCCAGGTCGGGCCTCTCCTTGCTGACCACGGCAGCCAGCAGTTGGTCCTCCAGACCGTCGATGGTCACGGTGAAGTTGATGAGAGTTGTCTGCGCCTGCATCTCGGGCTTGTAGTGAGGGTTGGCCAGCTTGGTCTGCAGGATGAGACGGAAGTCCTTGTGGTACTCCACTTCCTTGTCGCCCATCTTGATGGCGCGTCCCTTCTTGATGGTGTTACGTCCCAGAAGTGGGTCCAACACTGGGTCGACGTTTTCCTCTATGTTCTCAATCAGGACTGTGTCTCCCGCTTCAATGGCGTGTTCAATGGCGTCAAGGTATCCCTTGTTTCCGAGACGAACCACCTTGAGGCTGGATCCGTACTTACTCTTGATCCACTTGACTCCTTGCAGCTGAGGGTCAATCATCAGAGGCCATCTCTCGCACCTGGTCAGGATCGTGGCATTCTCGGTGGACATCCTGTCTCCGGGCAGGCCCTCGTTGTTCCAGGTGGCGACATCAGCATCATCAATGAGCATGGTAAGAGGGTCCAGCCCTTCTGAGAATGGTATGGGGTTCTTCAGACCCTTCAAGAACGGCAGCCAGTGATTGTCAAAGAGATCCAGACGATAGGTTTTCGTGAAGCAGCCAACGTACGAGATGAAAGCTGTGATGAGGAGGACGTCGCCAGGCAGACTCTTGTCCTGTAACTTGAAGTTGCCGATGGAGTCGGCCCACCTAACATTCTCAGATGCCAACCCTCCCACCAGTCTGTTGGCAAGCTCGATGGTCTTGGCAGTGGATTCAGCTTCTTGTTGACAGCGCAGTTTCTCATTGGTGGCACGCTCGAAGTCCGCTTGGCACTTGGCAAGCGTGGCCTCCAGATCTGACACTTTGTTCTTGATCACCTTCAGCTTGTCGCGAGCAGCAGACAGCTCATCGTTGGCTTGTTTCAGAGCAAGCCTCTTGGGCTCCACAGTGCAGTAGACCTCATAGTACCTGACAATGTTGATGACCCAGGAGCTCAGACCAGCAGCAGCCAAAGACTTGCTACGGATGAAGTCGGGGTCAAATTCGGGATCGTCCAAATATGGTCTGACAGCCTTCAGACATGTGTCGGGGATGTTATCCTTGTCATAATTGATGAGATTTTCCAAGAATTGATCAATCTGAAAGGAAATATTCATATCATTAAACCAAAAATCTGTCAACAAGTTAACATTTTCCAGGAGTGCCCATCTACTTAGACACATTTATTTTACCCTCATGAACAGATCAAAATATAAGTCATTGGTTCATTGGACATAAAATAATACATATTATCAACGGTACCTATATTATGTTCAATATCTTACACATATTTCTTCTTTACCATACGTTTCATTACATGCAATCTGCGAAAGAGAAATCTCATTGGATTCATTGACATTACCTTTGACATGATTGTGCTCTTTGCACTCTTCCAGCTCTTGTCCTTTGGAACCTTGCCTCCCGGTGCTAGCAGACACATGACAGCGGCAGCGACGTTGACGACAGCCGGCGGTGGTGTACCGAAGGACTTCAACTCTGTCAGGTTGGTCTACAAACACATAACCACCCACTTGTTCAGGCATTGGAAGCCTTGGAATGCTATTCTAGTCATTACCACAGATAAAGTGATTCTAGTAAGTTAAATCGAATTACTTCTGGACAACTATTATTCAATGTTAAAGGCATACAATCACAGATTTTTATGAGCACGTAGTACTATATTTGAGTAATAAATGTAAACTACATTCATTTG
>JAUTBQ010190788.1:0-10333 GCA_032361185.1 Lepetodrilus ovalis | reverse complement strand
TACCACCAAAAGTTCATGATGTAAATAAAGTTGCATATGACTTAGGTGAAAAATATGCTAAAGAGAAGATGGCATAAAAAACTTTAGGGTTTAGAAGTTTCTAAACCCTAGTTTCCCCAACCGTGCATCTTTTGAGCTGAGAGTATTTGATAGTTTGAAAATGTACTAACTATCGGATTTACGGCAACATAGTTGTATGCTATCAACTTCTCTTCTAAAGTTTGTAAATCTTCTTTTAAACTTGTTATAAAAAGAACCTTTCCTGCATTTTTACTTACAGCATAAAGTTTTTTGAAAAACATCTTTTCATCTTGAATCTCTTTTAAATCTATACTTACAAAAACAAAATCATACATCTTTGAGTGTCTGTTATATCTGTTTTTTTCAAACTCAAACTTGTGAGGTTTTAACTCTGTTGTTTGGCTAATCTTTTCAAAGTATGCCTCGCCTAAAATCATGAGTTCATATTCGTATGCATTGTCGTTACATAGTTTATATAGCTCATCGCTAATTCCGATGTTTTCATCTGTTAGATGATATATCTCCAAAGAGGGATAATCTCTTGGTATGATAGTTAGTAGTTCTTGGATTTCATTTTCAGTTATATTTTTCATGTCTGTATTTTATCGATAAAAACTAAAATTTCATAAAGAGTTAGATATAATAATCTTATGTTAGATTTTATTAAAGATATTGATTTAGGTTTTAAGATTCCAACTCCCGATAAGACGATAAAAGTTGCCATCACTGGTATGAGTCGTAGTGGAAAAACAGTTTTTTTAACATCACTTATCAATCAACTCATTGCAAATGATAAACTTCCTTACCTCAATGAAAAGTTAGGTAGAAAGTTTGTAGCAAGATTGTTACCACCAGATAGTATCTATATGCGATTTGATTATTATAATAAACTAAGAGCTTTAAGAAGTGACACTCCAAAATGGCCAAAATCTACAAAGGCTGTGAGTAAAACAACAGTGCAGTTAGAGTTTAAGAGTGAGTATGGTTTTTTGGAAAACCAAATTATCAACTTAGAACTTATCGATTATCCTGGAGAGTGGCTTTTGGATTTGGCAATGTTGGAGCAGAGCTTTGAGGAGTGGTCTGAGCTTATGATAGATTTAGCCAAAAATCCTTCACGAGAAAACTTTTCAAAAGAGTGGTTGATGGACTTAACTCAGTACAATCTTTATCAAAATGGCGATACAGTTGAAGTTCAAGAGCAGTTGGTTGATTTGTACGGAGAGTATCTCAAAAGTCTTTACTATCATGAGTTCTCTTTTATGCAACCTGGGCGTTTTATAGAGCCTGGAGATATGAAAGATGACCCTTTGCTTCTTTTTTGTCCACTTCCAACTCCAACTGGTGAAGTAGAGGAAGGCTCGGTTTATGAGAGTTTTAAAAACCGTTATGAAACTTATGTGGGTGAAGTTGTAAAAAGGCTCTATCTTGAACACTTTAAAACTTTTGACTCTCAGGTTATTTTGGTAGATTTGGTAAAAACATTGAACGAAGGTGAAGCTGTTTTTAACGATATGCACTTAGCCCTTAAAAATATACTTAAAACTTTTACCTATGGAACAAACAATATCTTTTCAAAGTTTTTTGATTTAAAAATTGACCATGTTTTGTTTGCAGCTACCAAAGCAGACCATATACCACTATCAGCTCATGATAGTTATGAAAAACTTCTTCGTGAGATGATTTGGGATATCAAAAAAGAGTTAGATGTACAGCATATAGATACAGAAGTTACGATATTTTCTTCTGTAAAAAGTACACAGTTTGTCAAAGCAAATCTCAATGGCGTTGCTGTAGATTGTGTTAGAGGAACAGTAGAGGGAGAGAGTGAACCATCAACACACTTCCCTGGAAGTTTGCCAAAAGATTATAAAGATGCTCTTTTTTGGGAAAACTCTGATTTTCACTTCATGACTTTTAAACCTATCTCTTTTCCACCTCGTGATACCAATGCGGTAGAACATATAAGAATGGATAGGTTGATTTATAGTTTGTTAAAGGATAGGGTATGAAGAAGTTAAAACCAACACGGATAGATGAAGATAAGATAGAGGTAGAAGAGGTACAAGCACTCTCTCCTCAAAGGGTAGATGAAGAGTCTGTACTAAAAGAGGTAGAACAAGAAGAGAAAAAACGGCTTACGAGTTTAAAAGCTATTGGTGGTTTTGCACAAAAAAGTCTGCTTGTTGGAGGGCTTTTAGCCTCTTTGATAGTGATAGGGACGATTTATGATGCTGCTTTTACAGCCTCTTCGATGCTTAGTAATATGCCTGTTTTGGGGGTTATTTATCTTCTGTTGTTACTCTCTTTGGTTGGAATTGTTGGTTATTCGCTTATCAAGCAGTATATCGGGTATGCAAAATTAAAAAGAATCGACTCTCTGCAGCAAGAAGGTCTAGATATTATCAAACATAAAAAGGGTGATGTGAGAAAGTATGCCCTTAAGATTATAGAACAGTATATAACTGCTGAAGATAAACAGACAAGAGAAAATGCTAAAAAAGTAAAAGATGAACTCTCTTTGATGTTAGAAGATGAAGTGATACAGAGGATTGATGAACTCTTGTTAAATCCACTTGATGAGAAGGCAAAACGCATCATTTTAAACTATGCTTCACAAACAGCAGTTTCAACTGCTATAAGTCCTGTAGCTTTTATAGATGCTATCTTAATCATCAGTCGCTCATATGCTATGATAGGAGATATCTCAAAAACTTATGGGTATAAACCAACACTCACAGGAGAGTTGGTATTGGTTAAAAATGTCATCATAAACTTAGCATTTGCTTCTGTGACTGAACTTTTAACTCACCATTCAGGAGATGTGCTAGGTGGTACTATGCTCTCTAAACTCTCTTTGCACGGAGCTCAAGGTGTGGCAAATGGAGTTTTAACAGCTCGTGTAGGATTAGGCACTATAAAGTCTGTAAGACCACTTGTCTATAAAGATAAAAATGAAGGATTTTTAAAAAATCTTACGAAAAATATAATTAACAAAATCTTTAGTCATAAAAATCAAACCAAGTAAAACTTTTTTTCATATAGTCGATATAGAGTAAAATATCGTTAAGGAAAGAGAATATGTCTATACAAACATATGAAAATATAGAGTTTGATGCCCCTGTATCAATCAGTAGTGAACACAGTAACAAAAAGTATAAAGTATTGCTTATCAGTCAAAGTTCTACAGATATATTTTTGGTTAACAAACTTTTAAATAAAATTGGAGATTTTAAAGTTTATGAAGCGGGTAATATAAAAGCAGCTTTAAAAGTAGTGAGTTATATGAGTCTTGATTTGATTATCGTAGATGATACTCTGCCAACTGTGCGTGGAGAAGAAGTGATAGTAAGGCTTAATCGTAGTCAAATGTTAAAAGATGTGCCAAAAGTGATGCTTTTAACAGAAAACTACAAAGAGACACTCTTTGCAAATGCCAACTTTGAAAACCTAGATTTTATCAAAAAACCTATCGACAAGATGATTTTTAAGAGTAGAATTCACTCAATACTGAAAAACCAACAAGATAACTTCATGGGTAGTTCTATCTTTGAAAACATGATAGATAGAAAAATTAGTGAAGCAAAAGAGTTTTTAAAAATCTATAAAAGTTTTTTAGATATAGATGAAAACTTACTTTTTGTTTATGATAAAAAATCTAACCAAATCGTAGAGTCTAACAAAAACTTTACAAAGTTTTTTGGAGAAGATAAGTTAGTAAACAGGGTACTTTCTTATACGCGTTTGTTAAAAAGATTTGTGCCAGAGTATAGTGATCCAAACTATCTGAATAACCACCACTCTTCTATCTGGTTAGATTTGATTTGCAGTGCTGGGGATTTTAACTTTTTGGTAACACTTAAACACAAATCAAAAGAGTACACTTTTAATGTAGTCGTAAATAAAATGAAACTTTTCAAAAAAGAGATGTATATAGTCAAACTATCAAACCACAATCTAACTATAGTAAACTCTAAACAGATAAAGTTTCAAAACCAAAAAGTAAACCAACATCTTTTATCGCTTGAACAGACACTTATAGAACTAAAACAGAGTGAAGAGAAATCAAAAATCCAATATCAGATAAAAGTTTTACTAGATGAACTTAAAATATCATCTGCTTACTTTGAAAAACAAGCAAATTATAAAAGTGATGAGATAAATGTCTATTTTGTGATAGCAACTATCTTAAAAGATAGAGCTCATAAGCTTCAATCAACGTTTAATTTAGTACCTGTTAGCGAAGATTTAGAAGTTGATGGAGAGTTGATCTATGCGAAAATTTCTGCTGATTACTTGAGTGATGCTGTTAAAGGTATCTTGGAGAGTTATCATGAAGCAGAAGATTTAAAAGTAGATATCAAACTTTATCAGTTACAAGAGAATTTGAAAATTGAGATTATAACTACTCAAATCAGTCACAAATCAACTACTTTGGTAAATAAGTTTTTCAAAAAATCTTCTTCGTTAGATATGAGTTCACAAACTTTAGAGCAGATAGCACCAAAACATGTAAAACATGCACTAAATCAGATGAATGCTGATTTAAAAACATACTTCAATCATGAGCAGAATATATTTTTGCTGACTATTCCACTTATTGAAAAAAATGGGTAAATCCCATTTTTTTCAAAAATTTCATTATTTTTTTACATTTTAAGCTTTTATTATAAAAAATTTAATATAATCTTCTTTTAGTTTAAGATTTTTAACTTTTAAGGCTTGTGTAAATTCGATGAAAACATATAATATTCGATTTAGAAGTGATGAAAAGCTTCGTGATTTTATCTATGAAAAAGAGATACTAGACTCTTCTGATGTCTTGATACAGATTTTTTCATATCAAAAACAATATTTAGAGATAAGAAAAATTACAACAATGCTTGATGAACTTTTACCCTCTGCTACTATCATAGGCACTACAACAGATGGTGCTGTGATAGAAGGAAGAATCTTAACTTCAAATACCGTTATCTCTATCACGGTGTTTGATCACTCTTATATAAAATCTACTTTTTTAAAACCTACTGAGATTGGCTTTGAGGCAGGTCTTGAAGTGGCTAAAGAGATTGTTACCAAAGATACTAAGGCTATAGTGTTGCTTGTCTCTTCACAGCGTGTTGATGCGTTGGAGCTTTTAAAAGGTGTCAAGTCTGCAAAGCCAGATGTTGTTATCTCTGGTGGACTTTGTGGTGATGGTGGCGAGTTTAGTGATGGAGCAGTGTTTAATAGCTCTACCATAGCAGATGATGGTATCGTTGCTGTAAGCCTAAACGGAGAGAGATTAAACGCTTCAAATAGGTATACTTCAGAGTGGGAACCAGTAGGTCGTGAGTTTAAGATAACAAAATCCAAAGACAATAGAGTTTTTACAGTAGATAAGATGTCAGTGTATGATTTATATGAGAAGTATTTAGGCGAAGAGATTTCAACTAAACTGCCTTTGAGTGGGTTACAGTTTCCTTTTGTTTTTAAAGACAATAATAACCAAAATGCTTATATAGCAAGGTCAGTGAGATCTAACCCCGCAGATGGTTCACTTGTATTTGCTACTAAAATGGAGCAGGGTCAAACAGTACAGATAGCTTTTGGAAATGCTGATAAGATGCTTGAAAATACTCAAAATCTTATCAAAGATATCGCTAAAAATGACCCGATAGAGACACTTTTTATCTATGCCTCTGCTGGACGGAGAAGGTTTTTACAAAACATCGCTTATGCAGAGATAGAGCCATACAAGATGCTTGGAAACAATGCAGGGTATTATGGTTATGGTGAGTTTTTCTCTAATGCTAAAACGACGCTTTTTTTAAATCAAAGTATGACTTTTTTAGCACTTAGTGAATCTTCTAAAAAAGTAGAAAAAGAGTTACATTTTAAATCGCACTATAAAAAGATAGATATGAACCTTGAGGTCACAAGAGCTTTAACAAATATCGCAAAAGTCTCATCAGCTGAACTTCAAGAGTTAAACCAAAAGTTAGAGCTTCGTGTCAAAGAGGAGGTTAAAAAGAGCCGTGATAAAGACTCTATCCTCATACATAACTCAAAACTAGCCCAAATGGGAGAGATGATGAGCCTTATAGCCCATCAGTGGAGACAGCCTCTAAGTGCTATCAGTGCAGCGTCAACAGGACTGCAAGTAAAGATAGAACTTGATAAGTATGATGAAAAACTTTTTCTAAACTCTCTGCAAAAGATAGAAGAGTATGTTTATCATCTCTCACAAACAATCGATGATTTTGCAGACTTTTTTAAACCTTCTAAAAGAAAAGAGCAGACTACTTTAGAGAAACTTTGTGATAAAGCCCTTTTTATACTCTCCTCTTCGTTTTCTAAAAATAGCATAGAGATAACCACAACACACCAAAAAGATGTATCTTTGAGTACCTTCTCAAATGAAGTTATCCAAGTTTTGATAAACCTTCTTAAAAATGCAGAAAATATACTCTTAAAAAGAGAGACACCAACACCTAAAATTATGATAGATACTTATGAAAAAGAGTCTAAAAAGTATATAGAGATTAGTGACAATGCAGGTGGGATCAAAGAAGAGGTTATTGATAAGATTTTTGAGTCATACTTTACAACAAAAGAGGGCGAAAACTCTACAGGTTTGGGACTTTATATGTCAAAGTTTATAATAGAAGATAGCTGTAAAGGCAAACTTGTTGTTGAAAATGCAAGTGAAGGTGCAAAGTTCACTATCATCTTGGATTAAATAGACTTCTTGCATACCTCATAAGATTTGAGATGGTTTTTAGAGTGCATTTATTTTTAAAAAGTGATGTGCTCTAAAAACTATATAATCCTTATGAGGTATGCAAGAAGTCTAATTATTTCACACAAAGTTAGTAGTATTTGCTGTTTGTTAGTAAACAAAAGATATAGTAATATTTTAAAAAATATAGACAAGGATTTTAATGAAAAGATATATAATAGGTTCAATGGTAGCGGTTTCACTTTTTGTGTCAGCAGCAAGTGCAAAGAGTTATGCGACAGTTAACGGCAGTGATATAGAAGATAAAGATATAGCTGCAATTTTACAGGTAATTCCTGGGGCAAACTTTGCCAAAATGACAAAAGATCAAAAAAAGAAAATCATAGACCAAGCGATAGAGAAGAAACTTTTAGGTGAAAAAGCTTTAAAAGCTGGTATGGAAAAAGAGCCTGAGTTTAAAAAAGCTTTGGAGAGTGTAAAGAGAGATTTAGCTTTAGAGTTATGGATGAAAAAACAGTTTGACGCTATCAAAGTTAGCGATGCTGAGGTAAAAGAGTTTTACAAGAAAAACAAATCAATGTTCGTACAGCCAGAAACTGCAAAAGCTAGACATATCTTAGTGACTACAGAAGCTGATGCTAAAGCTATCATCAAATCTTTAAAAGGTGCAAAGGATAAAAAAGCAAAGTTTATAGAGTTAGCAAAAACAAAATCAACAGGACCTAGTGGACCAAAGGGTGGAGATTTAGGTTGGTTTGATAAAAAACGAATGGTAAAAGAGTTTAGTGCTGCTGCATTTAAACTTAAAAAGGGAACTTATACAACAAAACCTGTAAAAACACAGTTTGGTTACCATGTCATCTTTTTAGAAGATAAAAAATCAGGTGGAAATGTAGACTTAGCTAAAGCAACACCAAACATCAAACAGAGTTTGAAAGTGAAAAAATTTCAAGAAAACATGAAGAAAATTACTAAAAAATTAAGAAGTAGTGCCGATATTAAAATTAAATAGTTTAAAAAGGTATCAATCATGAGTAAAAAGATTTTAGATGTAGTAAAAGCAGGGGTTGTAAGTGGCGAAGATATGCAAAAGGTATTTGCCTTAGCTAAAGAGCAGGGGTTTGCTATCCCTGCTGTTAATGTCGTAGGAACAACTTCAGTTAACCCAGTTTTAGAAGCAGCTTGTGAGGTAAACTCCCCAATCATCATACAGTTTTCAAACGGTGGAGCGGCATTTTATGCTGGAAAAGGTTTATCAAACGAAGATGAAAAAGCAGCAATACTAGGAGCCATAAGTGGTGCAAAACATGTACACACTATGGCAGAGGCTTATGGTGTGCCTGTTATCTTACACACCGACCATGCTTCTAAAAAACTTCTTCCATGGATAGATGGTTTGTTAGAAGCTAGTGAAGCACACTTTAAAGTTTATGGGACGCCACTATACAGTTCTCATATGCTTGATTTGAGTGAAGAGAGTTTAGAAGAGAACCTTAGTATCTGTGAAGAGTATCTAAAACGCATGAGTAAAATCGGTATGACACTAGAGATAGAGCTTGGTATCACAGGTGGAGAAGAAGATGGTGTTGATAATAGTGGAGTTGATAGTTCCCTTTTATACACACAGCCCGAAGAGGTATGTGAAGCGTATGAGAGATTAAGTGCGATAAGCGATAAGTTTACTATAGCAGCTTCATTTGGAAATGTTCACGGAGTTTACAAACCAGGAAATGTCTCACTACAACCTAAAATCTTAGATAATTCACAAAAATATATACAAGAAAAACACAACACAGCTGATAAACCAGTTGATTTTGTATTTCACGGTGGCAGTGGTTCATCGCTTGAAGAGATACGAGAAGCTATCGAGTATGGTGTTATAAAAATGAACATCGATACAGATACTCAATGGGCATTTTGGGATGGTGTACGAGGATATGAAGCTAAAAATAGAGACTATCTTCAGGCTCAGATAGGAAATCCAGATGGAGAAGATAAACCAAATAAAAATTATTATGATCCAAGAAAATGGCTAAGAGAAGGTGAAAAATCTTTGGTAAAAAGATTAAAACAAGCTTACAGTGACCTAAACTGTCTTGATAGAAATTAAAAAAAGTCCACTACAAAAGATAAGATTTAGAGATAAAAACTACCTCATAAAGAGAGATGACCTACTGGATAGTCGTTTCTCTGGTAACAAAGCTAGAAAACTCCACTACTTTTTAAATTATGATTTTAAAAACTTCAAAAAAATCATCTCTCATGGATCTTCTCAATCAAATGCGATGTATTCACTCTCAGAGTTGGCTTGTATCAAAGATGTGAAGTTTGACTACTATGTTGACCATATAGCAACATATCTGAAACAAAACCCTCATGGAAACTATAAACATGCCCTTAAAAATGGTATGAAAATCTTAGAAAAAGAGTTTCCAAAAACTATCAAAGATGAAGAACTTTTTATCCCTGAAGGTGGGCATTTTATAGAAGCTGAGTTTGGTATCAAAAAGTTAGCAGAAGAGTTAAGAAGCCAAGAAGAAGATATATTTTTACCATCAGGAACTGGAACTACAGCTTTGTATCTGCAAAAACATCTCAAACAAAAAGTTTATACTTGTGCCTGTGTAGGGGATAAAGTGTATCTTAAAAAACAGTTTTTAGAGTTAGAGAGTGATGAGAGTTTGCATCCTACTATCTTGGAACTGCCTAAAAAATACCATTTTGGAAAGCTTTATAGAGAGTTTTTTGAAATATGGAAAGAGTTAAAACAAGATACAAAGATTGAGTTTGACCTGCTTTATGACCCACTTGGGTGGTTAACACTTTTAAGTCATGAGTTTGATAAAGAGCTACTCTACATCCATCAAGGTGGCTTGATTGGAAATGAGAGTATGCTCTTAAGATATGAGAGAAAGTTTTGATATGCTTATCTTTCTAACTTAAACTCTTCAATTCACTTTCCACTTTCTCTAACTTTTCACTAGCATTTGTCAACAACTCTCTGTTTTTAGCCAAGACATCTTCAGGAGCATTTGCAACAAACTTTTCGTTGTTTAACATACCGTTTAGTTTTCCTACCTCTTTTTCAAGTTTAGCTTTTTGTGCTTCCAATCGTTTGATGATAGGGGCTAAGTCGATACCTTCAAGTGAGATGTAAACTTCTAAGTTATCGCCCACATCTGCTACAGAGTTTTCAACTTTGCTTGTTACAAAGTTGATGTTTTCTACTTTTGTAAGTTTAGATATGTACTTTGCACCACTACTTAAATCTATATTTTTGTTTAGTTTTATAGAAACCGTATCAACAGCAGAACTTGGTAAGTCTAATGTGGCTTTAGCTCGTCTGATACCTACGATAGACTCTTGCACGAGTGTAAATATATCTTCTATCTCTTTGTCTTGAGTGGTAGCAGTTGGAAACTCCATAACCATTATAGAGTTTGCATCTTCTAAGTTTGTTCCACTAAGCTCATGATAGAGATACTCAGAGATAAATGGCATAAAAGGGTGTATAAGTTTTAGAGAATCTTTAAAGATAGCTCCTAGCTCTTTGACACTCTCTTTGTCTGCTTTACTAAGTTCAATTCCCCA
>JAUTBQ010190777.1:0-10333 GCA_032361185.1 Lepetodrilus ovalis | reverse complement strand
ATATTTCCCGATGACTACAAAATCTGAAAAAATTAACACATGTCGGGGAAAGATTGTTCTTTCAGAATATGTAATAATCCCGATAGTGACCATTTTTCCCTATGCAAGTATGATCTTGCCCCTTTAATGATGTTACCTCTCCGTCTATAATAGCATCGCAATCCACGAAACCTTTACACTGAGTCTATGCCTACACACATTAACCCAGAGCAATCAAAAACACAGATACGATCAATATAGATATAGGTTTCTCGCCATATTGGACACATTGGAGGCGACAGTTTCACGATTAGACGAAAAAACATGGACGCCAACATAGAAATGTTTTCGACGTTTTAGCATTACTCGTACGTCATCTTAGCAAGTTCAAAAGCAATTAAATCATAATTTAATTTGACATATCTGGCAATGAACCAGCATAGTTCTACATATGTTTATTAAATATATACGAATACGTTTGTTACGGCCCTATATGTAATAACGACCCTATATTAACAACCGGTTTCCTATTTGTTTTAAGGTGCCATATATATGTAACAAAATCGATCCTATATGTAACAACGGCCCTATATGTAGCAACGACCGACCCTATACTTATGTAATAATTCGTGTTCATTGAGGGTAAATGACTACATTATAATAAAACATAAAACAACATGTTCTATGTAACATTTGGGGGAAATGCTGGTTAGTTGTCCGTGGTCTACCGCTTCGTGGCCTGTATTGGTTTAAAACAGTCTGATTGTAACGCTGGAGCAGTTTGATACCGTACGTAGCCGACCTGCTACCTGGGCTTGAACTGTCATCACCAACAGCATTCTAATGGCCCGTTCACTCTCCGCTACTGATAATCTTGGAATTTTGTTAGTGTTCTTTTGGTAACCGTGATTCGATAGTATAAATTGATCGAATGTTTATAACCTTACCGTACGGATTATCCTTGCAGTTATTAGATTTTTTATATATTATTTGAAATGCACGTGCAAAATAACATATTCATGCTTGTTTCTTTGGAATCTGATAAGATCTGTTCTGGCGACAGGTTAGCAAAAAAAATATATGCTTTTAACCCAATTCAAACATGTTCTATTTAAAAACATATGAGGGGTATTTTCTTTTGACCTTGAGTGTATTATGAGATATGACGTCATGAAAATGTTCCAGAGCCGAGTTTCACCAAGTCCAGCGGCCAGAATTGTCAAATTGAAATAATCACTGTAGCAATAAAACCTGGATTGTATAATGTTGCCGGTACAAGCAAGCACTTTCACATTTATGTTGATTAAATGTAATGTTCCAATGTGTCAAATAGTGGCCATCAATGACCAGGCTTTATCTTGTTGAGATGTTAGTGATTTGTATAATACATTTATTAAATTATAGTGTTGAGAAGGGATTTTATAAACATCAGCTATGTGGCTTCCATAAATCATGAAATATTATACAACTATGATTTTATAATGTTAAAAGTGCCGGTTCGAGCAAACATTTTAACATGTATTTTGATTAAAATTAATGTAATTTCCAAAGGCCCTGCAGCTAGCGAAATTCCATGGTCAAGCGTATGTTTCTTCGGATTTCAGTGAATCGTAATGCATTTAATATCACATTATATCGACATCAATGCATTATACTGGCTTCGAGTACGTGAAAGAGTACAGTTCAGGATCCTGTCTTTCAAATAACAGTCAATAAACAACACTGCTTAGACATATCTCCAAGATTTAGTTTCGCACTATGTCCCACCCAGGTCTCACCGCTCAAATGATCAGTATCTATTCCCAAGTTCCTCAGTACAAGCAAAAGACTTTGTGGTCAAGGCCCGACGTAAAACACACCTGTTTAGCCACTAGGACTTTCATCATGCTCTCTTTCAACTACTGCAATTCTGTTCAGACCCTGTTTAGGTGACCGTGCCTTCACCGTGTTCACAGCGAACCTCTCCCCATCCTCGCACTCTAGAGGTACTGATTACGTTAACACTAATGTGAAGTGTTAACGTAATCAGTACCTCTGGAGTGCGAGGATGACCGCTCCCTGGACATGGTTATACAGTGTTGACACGTACTTATTGCACTAGATCTATATCAATTCCCTGCTATTACTCACGCGCTCAGAGCATGCCCCTTTAGTGATGTGGATTGTGTGCGCTATGAAGAATTATTTTTATTATTATATTATTATTATTATTATTATTATTATTATTATTATTATTATTGTTATTATTATAGCTTTGGTCAAAACGGTAGTAATATTGAGTTACATGTCAGAAAGTGTGGGTATAACTCTTACATACTCAATAAAACATAATTCCGCTTATACAGGTATGTATATGCTAGTTATTATGATCTGTAAATAAGGAAAGGACTGAGATGAGTGTTTTCGCTTCTGTCCAATCCTTTTGAATGTGTGTCAATAAAATGTTGAAATCAAATATATGCTAGCCATACAAGCGACCGTAAAATATTACAGTTACTTTCAAATAGATATACATGTAATAACAATTATCGAAGCATTATTTAAACCCGATGTGCAGTATCTATGAATACATGAAGTTAATTCATATCAACTTCGGTCACTGGCAATTTATTCATTTGACAATGAATAATATAAATATAACTACTTCATGTTGGTGAATTTCCTATGCCATTGGCGTTGTAAGATACTGAGTGATTTTACTCTTCCTCGCAAAATATGCATCGATAAGTCGTGCAATGTTTCAGTATAAATAAATATATACAACCAAAGATGAGGAATATTGATTTATTAATTGACAAATAACACATGTTTACACTTCAATCTCTATATGAGAGTATCATCATTGATATTAAAATAATAGCAAAATGTTAATAATGCATGAACTACAAGTCAGAGAACTTCAATTACTATTTATCAAGTATTGCTTTAAGCTAGTAATAAGATGCGATTTTGATGCGACCTGTATTATTCTCAGGGTTGGCATATACAACAGAATGCGTATATAACGGAATAAGACAGATGGGACAGGTGGAGATGAATGAACTGTTCCTGCATTACATGT
Organism: Lepetodrilus ovalis; assembly: GCA_032361185.1. Taxonomy (NCBI): domain Eukaryota; kingdom Metazoa; phylum Mollusca; class Gastropoda; order Lepetellida; family Lepetodrilidae; genus Lepetodrilus; species Lepetodrilus ovalis. Next base: position 7,293 of record JAUTBQ010190777.1, on the reverse strand, counting down.
AGTTGTGTAGCATCATGTCAAATTAAACTTGGTTTGAAAAAAAAGCAACATATATACGAAAATAATTCATGGGGACAGAATATCTGTAACGAACATTACCGTTCCGAAGATATTATTTCATTATCCCCAATAGTAGGCCGGTGGGGAAACGTTAGGTTTAGGTGTGTGTTTAGGTATTTTTTCCGGGCTTATTGTCATGTTAAACCTTAATACAAATAAAAGTAAATAACACATAATTGGAACGTCAGTTAAAGGAAGTATGACTTGTTTAGGTTTAATTATTTATATTCTTGGTGCCTATGTCTATGATGTATTTAATATGCAGCAAGTTTTAAAAGAGCTATTACTATATGTTCAGGTAGATGTAGTATAATTTCGAAACTATTTCTGAAAATCATCCGTGCAAAATTATACGATCTGATATCTTCGAAGAAACGTATCAACATTACTATCCGGCAAGAACAAATATGGACTTTCAACATGCAACTAGTTGTGATAGGAAATATAAGTTTGAAGAGGCAGAAACACACTTGTACTCTTCATGGTGTAGGCGTTGTCCCCTCTAGTTCATCACCATTATCAGAATCCACAATTCCCCTGGAAAATATATGTACTTTACATAACATAGTTACCATGACCATTTTAATGTACCTTCGAGAACATAGCTACGATTTTACTCCCGACGCCAACTATACGCTGTAGAATATATAAGTAGAACAATACGTTACGTTTAGGCACCTTTGTAGGATAACGGCATCGTTGATGGTTTCCGGTAGATTTCGTTTGATTGTATCCGGAAGTTGCAATGCGAGCAGACCAGCTAATGTCATGGTGGCACCAACGATCACAAGAGGAAGTATTTCACCGAACTGCCCTGGAATCAATTGTCTCTAGGAAATAACAGAAGGGTACTAGCATGTAGATTCGCAGTAGCATTAGCTTCATGATTATTCATATGCAGTCCTTCCTGAATTCTAGCACGTATACAAATGTTGATATTTATAGATTTTGATCTTAAGATTGTTTACAAGGATATATATATATATAGTATTTGCCAAATTAAATATGCCGTTGAAGGTTACACATTAACCAACTAACTGAACACTACCCGGATGTATCCCATTATACGTTACACTAACATGTTTACAAACAACATGAACCATCGATAGTTTTTCCAGCATATAATTGTGTCACTGTTGAATTTTTGATATGTAACAGCATGCATGGTGCCTAACCATGTTTGCAACGTATGGCGAGGCTGCAGCGGCAGTCTTTGAGATGATGTTGGCAGCAGCCAGGGTTGATGATCTGATCACCGTCGGGAAGAGCTCCGACGTGTAAAGCCAGACAGTGGCGAAAGCCGCAGATACAAACCCTCGTCCTATCATTGCCAGGGCCACAGTCAACCAATTCATAGCTGTGTAAACAACCAAACGTCACTGAGTACTGGAGTCTAACACTAATATATATATAATATACGCCAACACGAAAACAATACAATAGTCATGTATTAATTCAACTATATAACATAACATTATGTGATGTTGTATATATTTCTTAAATATGAGAGAGAGAGAGAGAGAGAGAGAGAGAGAGAGAGAGAGAGAGAGAGAGAGAGAGAGAGAGAGAGAGAGAGAGAGAGAAAAAATCAGTTACACATATACGCAAACAGTACACATAACATGGAATATTCCTTACAATTATCGGCGTATATAATGGGTACAATTGCCGTGATGCAGCAGATACCACCAACAATCAAAGATAAACAGTATATCATCTTCCTCCCAGTGCGGTCCAGCAGTAGAAGAGCTGCCATAAATCCAAGTATTTCCACCAAGGAGGAAATAAAATAGTTGGTGTAAACGTTCCCCCCGATATTCTGGACCCCCAAGCCGAGGGCGTAGAACCCCAGATTACACGCGATCCTGAAAATAGAACATGTTCACTGAATTGCGTCTTGTCACCCGCTTTACCATGTTTACCCCAACCTCCATTTAGCAGTATTTAGGGATTACATATCTTGAATTAATAGCACAAATCCGTTGTATATATGTCTTAAAGGAATGGGTTATAAATGCTATTATGGCAATTAATTATGCACTATGCAACAGTTTTGTCTCCTGAATATCTTACCAGCCAAGAAATATGACAAAACTGTTTTTAATAAGGACGTATGATGAATTCTTAAATATGTTCAGCCTGGGTCTTTCCGAGTGTATGGACAATCCAACGATGTCCTGGTAAAGTGTAGAATGATTGGTCTTTGCAATCTGTTGTAATATCTTATTAGCTTCATGATGCCTGCCGTTGATTATCAACCAGCGTGGAGATTCTCGTATTAGCCTGTAAGAACAATACGTTCATTTTAATTACCTTTCGCCATAATCTAGTAGTCAATAACGTTTCTTACTAGCATTAGAACACCACGTGATGTAAAATCAGCTATTTTGTTTTACGACTAATAGATACCGTATACAATATTACGAACCAGAAATACAGGAGGAAGATGACACTTGGTACAGAGAGAATAAGCTGCAACGTTTGCCAGTCTCTGACCCAATAGGCCACTGCTCCACCTAGAAAGTTTCCAACGGCCCAAACTAAGTCAGCCAAGATGCCAACAAAGACCCTCTTCGATGGTCCAACAAGTTCCACAACTGTCATGGAGTAGATCAATCGATAGGTTAAACCATTAGCAAGTGCTCCTCAATGAAATGTCGTATCTTTTCCAAACGATAGAAAACTAGCATATACAGTACATGTATGAAGTTAGGGCGGTAGAAACGAATGTTTATTGAATATTTTAGCTATTTTTGAAATACATCAGGAGGGGTTTAATTACTGAAATAATTATTGTGCTATAATATACAATGTATTCAGTATATATGAAAATGTATACCATGCCAATTTAACAGATATACAAAGATCAATTTACCAATAACAAATACATTGCTCCATATAGATGTACTAGCCACTCCAGCCAGGAAGTAGAGGATACTAAAGATTTCAAAGTTGGGTGCAAAGGTCAGACATATAGTCGAGGTTGTGTGTAGTAAAAGTGCCAGTATTAGCATCGTCTTCCTTCCAAAACTGAAACAACAGGTTGAATAGCTTCATAAACTGAAACAACAGGTTGAATAGCTTCATAAACTGAAACAACAGGTTGAATAGCTTCATAAACTGAAGACGAGGATACGTAATTTGTAATAAATATTACATGTATATTCTTCAATGCACAATCAATCTATATTTTCTAACTATCTCTAGAAAATAAGCATCTTTATTTACAGGCGAGCTTCCATTTAAGGTTGAAACAATGCTATATAGGATGGTTTGTAAGATACTAATTATATTGGCATCATTTGACCATGGCATCAATTGGTCATGGTATACATTAAACATTAAACTTTGACATTCGCAGCTCATGCTGAACTATTCTTTCTGGGTTTGATGCCTTCAACATAGATTCAATTGCCGATGTTCACTGCGAACAGTATCACGCTATACAGTAATGGTAACGAATTACTTTGGTCATTCAGTAATAGGTAATTGGTTTCTTGTGCCTAAGACATGAAACTTACAAGTCTGCTGGTATTACACTTACAAGTCTCCTGGTATTACTAGCACTAGGAAACTCAAAACGTTTCCAAGTTTGAAGATCATCTGTTCGATGGATTTATTCAGTTTCCGTGTACACACCCAGTCGAGCTGAAACAATTAAACGTGCAATGCATATACAGTGTACGGATACATTAATAATTTCCGAGACATCAACCAAGAAACACACACACACACACACACACACACACACACACACACACACACACACACACACACACACATACAAAGCAAGCGCCGCGCACACACAAACTAATAGAGCAACACTAATTCCAATGACCGTAAAACAATAAATATACTGAAAGAACAATGGTAGCGCTAATTATATATATATTATTGGTACCATCTATTACATCTCTGTACATTATATTAGTTCCTAGTGTATCTTAAAGGCATACTATCACGCCTGCTCTATACTACCTACGCTTGATTTGTCCACCCAAAAGTTGTTATTTACTGATGCATGTATTCCCCAACACTCGATAGCTAACACAAATTTCATAGTTTATATGAATTAAGGTTACGGACCATTAATTGTCTTGTCTTTAAGGCATCACCTAATATGGGAAGCAATCGTAGTTCTTTCGTCGTACAGCTTGTGAGTTGTGTCCGCTAGCGTTATTAGAATTCAGCAAAAACTACGATTGTTCAAGTTGTCATATAAACGGCAAAGTCCAATATCGTTTGGTTGAAAGTGAACGTTGCCTACCATATAGAGGTGGAAAGTTGTTTAGAAATACATGTACACACATGACTACACCTGTATAAGTGAATGAATTTTGCAGTTGTAACTAAGAACTAGTGCAAACCAACCATACATATCTGTGATATTATGCCTTTAATGTCACATGTACCTTGGTCACAATAGTTTATCCAAAGGTTGTTGTATCATAGACCCACCGGTCACATTCATAGGATGTATTATTGTCGACCCTCACACCGTGTTCAGTGACATTCACTACGTACAGCAAGCATGAAGAATACCGCTGACTTCCGTCCAGGCCTGGAGGTATGGTATTGGCTATTGTCCGAGCATGGTCATCACCTTGTATGGCATAAGTGTCGTTCTCCAGACCAGGGATGGCGCACCTTGTCATGAAGACATGTTCTTCAGAAATATTCTCTCCTGAACGTAATTTTAACTATGCACAGTATACAGCATCTTGCATCTTATACTCAACTATCAAGCGGTATTCAGCACCGCAATCTTACTTGTCATTCACAGTAACACTTTCATGGCTTTTAACCTAGATACAATTGATATAGAAGCTTTCTTTACATAACAAAAAGCAGAATAATACCCTCTATAACATATCCAAAATCCGCAAAGATCCACTTTGTGGAAGAAAAGTTATTAGCAAATATGTTGAAATATAAAATACATAATATGATATATAGTGCATATCACTAAAACGTCCACCTGAGTTATCAGTCTAGTCAAATAAACCCCAAATTGGACGTAACCGAAAACATTGGTATAGAAGGTTTCTTGGTATCAGAAGAAGCAGGATTTCATCATCTATGACTTACAAAACAAAGAAATCCGCAAACATCCGTTTGGTGAAAAAAGATTATATCTGGAAACTACTTTGACAATCTAAAGCCATTCATTTATTATGATCAAGGCTTTATTAAGAGGGTTTTTATTTTATGAAGGAGTATTTTAATCTTGTGTTCGGGCACAAATAATCTGATGGGTGTTTCTATTGTAAAAAACCATATCAGGAATTCAAATCTGAACGTTTGGTGAGTCTATCGATATCATTTTACTCAGAAATTAACATTTTATAGGGTACCCTTAACTTTCAATGTAATGCTCTGATGCCAAGCACTATTTCATGATGAAAATATGTTCACTCACTACACCTCAAAATACCACTTACCATCTTTCAAATGAAAGGTAATTCAATCCTGCATCTGTAGGTATGCTTAACTTGAAGGTATACCATACGTGTTTACCAACCACCAAAGTGCCATTGAGCATTTACAAACCAATTAATTACAAACTACTCATTTTCTAACAACTTAAAATATTTATATTGTACAATGTGTCATCTACCTGTTCACATCAATATCGTGTTCATATGGTGATCAATCGCCGAGTAATGCTAATTTTAATATTGTGGAGATGCATCACAAAAATGCCAATCATGACATGAAGAGATTCTACTAAGTGTAAGCTATCTTTTAGCACAATTTTTTTATATACTAGTTTGAACATGATGATGGGAATCTCAAAAATACAAATTTTGACGAAATATGCGTACAGTATGTTCTATAGCATATAACTATTTTAGGAAAAAAATGAAATTATTTCTTAATCAAATTCTGTAAAGTATAATATATCTGTAAAAACTAATATTGTGTTCATATCATGATCAGTTGTCGAGCTATGCTAATTTGAACATGTTAGGGGTTCTATGACATATGAAAACTTTCCAGATAGTTTTGAATTATTTCTAGAAAGTGTCATCTATCTTTTAACACAAATATTATATTAATACATTAATTAATTTCTGAGATATGTTAGCATGAACATGATGGGGTAAATCTCAAAACTACCAATTTTGACAAAAGAATATGTGTAAAATCTGTTCTATAACGTATATGTATGTCATGAAAGGTTTCCAAATAGATTACAATTTCTAGAATATACATAAGATATATCTGTTAATATCAATATCATGATCATAACATGACATAGACATATGCCGTGTAACATAATGGAAGCATATTTGAACAAAATTGGTATTTCTTTAGATGAAACCCATTATGTTCAAACTAGTATATCTCAGCAATAATTAATATATTAACACAATATTTGTATTAACAGATGGATGATATTATGTATGATATAATTCAGAACTATTTGGAAACTATACATTAATTAAGTATATGCAATAGAAGAAAATCGGTATCTTTTAGATGTACCTTTAACATGTTCAAACTAGAATAACTCGGTGGTTAATCATGATATGAACACCATATTTATGTTAACAGATACTAGTATATTAAACATTGTACAATATAACTGAGATATATAATGAAATATTTCATGGCATAATTTGTTAGAAATTAGTAGTTTGCAAATTAGTTAAATTGGAAAATGCTCATTGGACTTAACATATCGGCTACGGTAACACCATTCACCGTCTACAGGCTTTTCCAAAATTGATCTAATAGACAAGAACACATTTTTGTTTAATCATATTATATATACCGTTTTTCTTATTTATTTCTATTTAAAACAATTAACGTATATGGAACATTGTATAGTAAACATTACGTATGATAACATGATCAGAGCGTGATTTTCAAGATCAAATTAAAACAATATAATATTATGATGAAGATCTTTTGAGTTCTAACTTGCAAATACCTTTTCAGCACAGGCTTAACTTTGGAATTTCGGTTTGGCGTCATAGGGAAAATTACACCACATTGGGGAATATTGAGTCGATGAGGTCACTAAATACTTATTGTACACTATTATAGAAGAAAGTAACAACGGATAAATGCTATTGTGGTTTGTACAAAAGAGAAACATCGACGACAGCAACTATAACCGTTAACGGAGAATAAGTAAAAACAGATATGTGTTAAGATGCCAACCTGTGATCTGGCACGCCCATTGTGAAGACAGTGATCATTGTATGGACAGCACTGGCTATTGCA
>JAUTBQ010190766.1:0-10334 GCA_032361185.1 Lepetodrilus ovalis | reverse complement strand
CAGTAGATCGTTTGGTCAAATGATTAATTCCAGAATTTGGCTGTAGTAATTTCGTAGTAAAATATTAAGAATGAAAACGATAGTCCTGTCTATGACAGGCATGAGAAAATTGAATTAACTGACCAATGAAAATTGTTCCATGTGTTATGCATCATATGGGAAAATATGATATTTTTATGTCATGACTATATTTTCAGAAATTCTGTATCTTGACTCAAAATACACCAATACCTGAGCTACAACAAACGTAATTTAACGCTTACTTCATATCTTCTTAAAGTTGCATTATTTCCATTACATCCTTTATTTTTTTTTAGATCCATTACCCCTATATATGGTAAACAATAACTACAAATAGTAATGCTTTGTATAGAAGTAAATTTTGTTCACCTAGCATGGTGAGAGTTATGTGTAGTATTAATTTAAAAGAAGGATACCTGATTGGCAATATACATGTATTTTAGGTACACTGTATATATCAGCCATATGGTAAATGCGAAACATGTGTATATTTTACAGTTATTTACACATTTCCCTCTGTTGTATAGTAAGGGAGATTTGACCTTGAGGTCACTGGAGTATTGTTCAGACAGCTAATGGTTTCTAGGACAATAGCTTCACTCAGTAACTGCAGATGTCATTTTCGGTTGTATACACTTGACATTCTTTACGTATTTTTCTTTGCAAATAGCAAAATAGATTAACATGTAGTTTGTTATGGGCATTCTTTCTTCGTTTTTCGTTTTTTAACTGGACATTGTATTTACCTGGTGATTTGACATTTACCTAGTTATGTTCATACATAACATAGGAAAGTAATTGTTCAACAGTTCTTTATTACAGTTGTTACAGAGAGGAAGCTGTCTTCAAAATAATTAAAGTATTAATGCTTTCAAATTAGAAAACAATAATACAAGATAGGAACACATTCTTTAATGGTCAAATTTATTAACATTAGCCAAAGTATTCTTATACTTACGTATATACAAATGTGTCATTCAGATATTAATGTGGTAGTACTACACCTAAAGGATTTACATTTAACTATATTGATCTTAAAATATTTAAATGTACATATTATTACTGTAGCATTCCACCATGTATCTACCAATACCTGTTTAATCAATTAACTGTTCAGGTGGGAATTACTTGTTCATGCTGCGCTATGAATATCCTAATATTTGTTTCTTTAACTGACCACCAAAGTTTTTATTTACTATTGACTTTACTACAGTTGTCACACGCTTGACAATTTATTTTGGAAGGGGTCCTGCTAAGGTTGGACAAACTTCTCTCTTTCTAATACATTTTATTACTGTAGAATTTGATAACATGAATGCATTTAAATATATTTGTTAACATTTATTTTTAAATTGAAACATTAACTTATCGCAATTTAGTATAATGTCCTCATAAAAACTATATTATTAGGCCTCAACCTTTCACCAGTAATTAATGTGCCAACATCATCAGGATAATGTACAGTATAACCGTTACAAGGTTGTATATTGGAATGGCCAATAACACATATAACGTGATGTACTCGGAATATACATCAAAATGGCCCAAAGCAAACCAATCAAGCTCTATTCTAAAAGGTAATTTTGACACAATAACTTTTATCATCATAAAAATGCCAATGTTAGGTCCACAATCATGAAACAATCTCTTTTAATAATTTAACATAACTTTTACTCCACTAATTATATACACTGTGACACTGTAATTGTATATTTTCATGACCAGTGTTACAATGACTGTACTTTCCTGAAAACTAGTGCCACAATGGTAATACTCTCCTGACAACTAATGTTATATATTGCAGTAGGATTTGTCCATTGAACTTTGCTAGTCTCTAATTCCACGACTCTACATGCGGGTTATTCAAGTCCTACGTCATGCTGTAACAATGATTAGGTAAAATATCAACTCTGTACGCTTCGATTGATCCGTCAGTCTGGACAGGGTCTTAAGAGATCAATAGAATTATGATCTAAGATTAAATACATGATATTAGTGATCATGAAAAGATTATGTTAAGTCAGGTGTTGATTCTATTGAATACATATTTACATAACTGAGAGATTGACTGTTATATCTTTATGATCTGTTCCATCTTATGGCATTTTCTTTATGTGAATATGAACTATAGGTTTATGTGTGTATATTGCACATAGTAGATTACAGTATGCTAGTGTTAACATTAATATATTTATTTACTATTTAAAAGCTACTGAAACAATATTAAATGTATATATATCTTGAATATTTCACATTTAATAAAGAAATTATTTGGAGCGTTAGATTAAATGATGAAAAAAACACACAAATTTGCCTGAAAATAATATATTAAACAAAATGACAACAAAGTTTTTTTAATACCATTAATTCTAAATCACCTCCTTTGATTTTAGTGGTAATATGTTCATGTAATATTGGTGCATGAAAAGTTAAACAAATATCTTAACAGTAAACTACTTTATTAATTTATCATATTTTATTTGATTAGAAATATTTGATTGCCAAGGTTATTAATCATGAAATGCAAATCATTCAACTTCTACTAAAATGTTATACTACTACAGCATAATTTAGCTTGTCACTGAATTTTATTATATCAATTTTTTTTTATTACAAACTGTATTACAATCTTTGTAGTAAAGGGAGTTAATCTAGCTGTCATTCAAGAAATCTCCAACCCTTACAGGGCCCCCTGCACAGTGGTGTATGGTTATGTGCCCAAGGAGGTGACCTAGCTCACTTCCCTTCTGTCAGCTAGTCTGTGCTCCTTGTCCACAGTGGCTGTCAACCAGCCATCCAACCATCCAACCATCCAACCCACCTGTACCTCTACCTCTACCTGCATACTAGCCTGTCTGAAGGGTGGGGAACTAGCACTAGCCGTGACTAGTCATACTAGTTCACACTTTGCTAGATTACTCAACCTCCACCCTGATCAACACAGGTCACAGTTGAAGTCTTTCGATCATCCATAGCCTTTCAAGTGCGAAAATTCATGCTCACTTTCGGTGACCAGTGAAGGAATGTGGATATATTTCGACTGGTGTGCTGATTTCATTGAAGTCAGGTGAGTTTGACAGTGGACTGTCTCCTATACCTTGTCAACACAGGCCATTCAGGTTTTTTCTTTTACAGGTGTTTGCATGATTAGCAACACAAAAGGAATATCGATGTTTGGATAATGTTCAATATGTCCTGAATGTTAATGTCTTGTAACTTTATTAAGTAGTTAGGTTTGGGGCGAAGATTTTTGGGAAGTTGTTTGGTTAGTTATTTTTGGATTGGTGACATTCCTTTAAAAATGGATTCCTATATATATTTCCTGTCAATGTATGCACATAGAATCTAGGCTACATATGAACAGACATGTCTTGAATATTTGAATTACTAATTAAGTTAGATATCTACTTTAATTAATGGGTAAATTCTGTAACATTTATTTTCACTGTTTAAACGTACGGTGTTGATTGTACACACCAGAGCTAATTTAAACTATATAAATAAAAAGATAGCATTGTCATGGTATGCTGAACACATAATTCAGAGTCGTTGAAGCATGTAATGAGGCTATGGTGTTATATGCATAATTATAGGATCGTTTGACATACATATAATATGTTGCTCCGAAGTCGCTGGAAAGTACTTTGAATCATGTAATATGGGATTGCTTTTGTTACAAATTACTCTGTTAATGGCAATAAATAGTTATTAGCTGTAACTGAAGATGTGTAGGAATGTATTTAATTGGAAGTGTGCCATGTAAGCATAATGATCAGTTATGATACAATCTGATGTTGTTTCGTCACATGGGTTGAAATTTATATGAGCTAAAGGAAGTATACATCACCTATTACATTGCTAGTAAGCACAGTAGATAAAAATTAATGATTTAGCTATTATAGTTAATAAAATTGCTCTAATTGTTAACACAGCCTTATGATATCATCAAGGTTAGAGAACAATTATTATAAGGTTATTGTTTCTCGAAGCTCTCATATATCCAACTTTGCACTCTAGTATATACCCGATCGTCGTATAGATCGCTAGAAGAGTGCTTATGGTCTCGTAGTAGATAGGAAAGCTTTGGGAACCCATACCCTAGGTTTTCCGTATCCCACGCTGAGATATTATTGTATTTCGGATCCAATTGTCCCAGGAATGACTAGTGTCAAAGAGAAACTTGATTTAAACAATGATAGTAGCTTGACTAAGAAGCATTGTACTGCTATATTTGTTTCAAAATGAATTATTTAAATGGGATATTTAAGAAATACAATAATAATAATAATTTAATAATATTAATACAATATCCTTCCAAGATATGCTGATACCTGACAGTCTATTAATCATAGAGTAAATTGGTTGTATATTTTTTTTTAAATATCCAATTTGACAGAAATTAATAAATATGTTAAAACTAAATATGAAATTTTCAGAGGCTAGGAAAATAATTCCATTGGCATTGTGATTATGATAATGCAGGAGCTTTTTTCATGAGCAAATGTACAGGGTTCGTAATTAACACTCACCCGCTCACCTGAACCATTTCTCCTATCCTAAGGGCGAGTAGAAATTCATAACATTTGTTATTTGTATCAATATTCAGGCGAGTATGTCTTAAAGTTAGTTTCTATCACCAGATCACTATTGTAACATAACAGCCATGTTAACACGTATAATGTGAGAACCAATGGCTTTCCCTCGGGGCATCAATATACACCATGTCGTAAACGAGCTACATGCACACAAGTATATCTCCTTGGGGTCATTCTGATACTAAAACTGCGTTGACATTTGTGTCCAATTAAATGTCATTTTCTGATGTTTGTGATAGACATGCACTCATATTTAGTTCCTTGTATGTATGACGTATATCCAATACCTAGGTTTGACATCAATCTGTGAAATGACAACATGAATCCCAACAACACACATGGTTCATAAGTCTAGTTTGTATATATGAGAAAGACTTGCTAAGTTGTTATATATATATTTAAAAAAAATGTATCTTCATTTTGGATGTGACAGAAAATAGGCATGGTATTATTTATGGGATTCTATTTTGGTGCCCATTTGTTCAAAAATGAACAAATAAATTTCTTCTTAGTATTTCTGTCAACATTGTAAACAAACTGTCACACACGGCATGATGTGCTAATGATGGTAGGTCCACGTGTAATCAACATGGTCTCGTATTCCAGTGTCTTTGTTATGTTAGCAGTGTTGCTTTAAGACATCTCTGTCTTAAAACATGACCTGTTGTACAGCTTTGTTATTGGTCAAGTGTCAAAATGTACAAAAACTTCAAGAATATGCATGTATTTAAAGGGACGATAATAGAATAGACAAGAATAGCAACAGGAACTATTATTATTATTAAGATGCATAGGTTGACCTCAACTGCAAAGTAACCAGAACTGAAAGTTTTGTTTTAAGATTTAATAGTTAAAATACCATCCAATGTTGAGAAGCAACCTTGAGAAAGATTTTGTATATGGAAAATATTTCTAACATTGAATATTATTAATAAACAAAAATGTATTAGATCAATGTTTATCTATTGAATACAGACACTTATGAACCATTCAGATGTTATCAATCATGCTAGTGGTCATCGCTTTCAATTTATCAACTTTAACTGTTATGATCTGTTTGTTCTATCTGACATTTGACCCTGAATTGTGACTCTCATAAAATGCTGTCAATGGGAATATAAATTTCATACAGTACTTACACACTGACTGTGAAATAAACACAATCCAAAATTATCATATGATTGGTTATCCTAGAATGTCTTTAACACACTGTTTATATATACTATAGATTAGATAGTGTGTAAGCAGTTGGGGAGGAGGACTGATATTTTCTAGGCCATGCAGTACAGGTTTTTGTTGGGATGATGTCGAAAGGTGTGAAGAGTTGTCCCCACCTGACTGTTTGCCATGTAAACATACATTGGTCCAGGTAGTTTAGAATGTTTGTTGACAGGAAAACTCATTATGATTAACTGTCGTCGCCATTCTACACATACTGTCTTCAGGGCAACTGATTTTACTGAAGCACAGATTGTGGGGCAGTGTTTACAGTGATGGATTGTAGATTCATTTATGTCCCAAGTTTGAATCATTTTCTGAATGTGGCAGTGGTTGGATGCAATGTCATACACTTGTTGTACAGTTACTGTCTATATATTGGTTTCTTGATACCAGCCGATGCTTGCAGATTATGTACTGTATCACTTTCCTGGGGGTGCTACAAGATAATATTATGTAGGTTCCCTCCTGCCATTTAATGAAATTATCTTTATAATCAAAAGAGAATAAAGTAAAGTAATATCCAATGCATGCAAGAAACTAAAATCAAGGACAGACAATTATTCAAACATTTGTTTCTTTGCTTCTAAAAATTAAGTTTGCAGAATTTCTGATGAATATTTAAGCAAGTGTTTTCAAACGTATGTTCTGCAACCTGGTAAGAAATGAAATTCCATAATTATTTTATTATTCAACCCTTGTCAAATATCATTCTACATCTATTAAGATTACTAGGTATTTTTGTAATTTTATTTAATGTTTTTAATTTAGTTTGTTAAATATTTTAAATATCCAAAACATGGTATCCAAATAATTTGAAATTATATCAGTATTTCCCGTCAATATTTACAACACAAGTATGACTGTTCTTGATAAGACTTTACATAAAGACCACATGTGTATTCATAATGTGTGTCACAGTGTGTGTGTGGATTATCTGACCCCTAACCTCTCATGCATGTTTAATACGGGGCACATCTGTCGTACTCCCATCATGCTGGGGAATCCTTAAGTCACGGATAATGTTATGGATAATTAATGTGGGAGATCACCTTCCATTTCCAAGTTGATCTAGGCTAGTCAGGAAGTGTACTTCGGAACTCTCACTTGACGTGATAGGAGCATGTAAACTGCCCTACCTACAGCATGGAACAGGTAGGTTGGGTCTGCTCCTTTTGGAAACTTACTAGTATTTCTGATAAGCTTTGAGAATGATACAATATTATCCATGATTATGAAATACTGTAATGTTTGTATTTGATGAACTTCATGAATTGATAACAGAATGTTAATAATTTCAGTAAATTGATAAAATATTTATTAAAATAACAGAAATTATAAACCAAGTATTAAAATAGAATAAAATATGATTAAAAAAAACAAACTCAGTAAAGAAGAACCATTCTATTTGTATGAAAATACATTCGGAATGTACTTCTCTGAAAACACTTGGAAGTAAAATTTTAAGATAGTTTTATTATTATTATGACTTGTACTCATAGGAAATCATCACTTCAGTCCAAGAATAGACCCAAGTCTGGAAATACATGTACACTATGATGTAGTTCTTTTGTCTCAGCCAGCTTCAAGTTGGGCTTCTCTGGCTCCAACTACAGACTGAATTGCAATGTACTGCCATAAATCAGAAGATCCCTACTGAAGTTATATAAATGTTTACTCTATGCCTATATATATACCCTTTTACAACACCATTGAAATACTAACAGTAATTGTGTAAAAATAGATCAGGACGTAAACATTTAGTTATCAATGTAAACAAGTCCTGCGTTGCCCAGCTTATTGACTCACTACCAAATGTGTGAAAACTATCTGACTAGATTAGAGAGATAAGGATTGACAGTTCAAAATAGTATTATCTAATCATAAACAACATTTCTCAAAGTGTCAACACTCCCTGTTTTCATTTCTACTATTTCACTGGTTAAAATTGGAAATATTAATTTTGCCCAACTTGCTCTGTGTGGATAAAAGGTTTCCACTGCAATGTAAAGCAGCCATCTTTGGAGTCGGATGAAATCAGTCTTCGAAACTAAGGTAAAATACCCGATTGATATATATAGGTATCTCCAGTGCTAATGGAAATTTAGTGTTTTTTAGGCTTTTACTATGTATGACATTGCCTGTGCTGTCTGGGTGAGATATTTCCGCTGCGACGTAATGCATTAATTCAATCAATCAAAGCTATTACTATGTTGTGTAATTATCATTATCTGAACTATTGTTCCAATATGGTTTAAGTTTAACCCCTGCTATTTGTGAACCTAAACAATTTTCATGATATACATGTATTTAAGTTAGGCATGTGGCTGGCTGCCTATATGTAGATACACAGATGAATCCACCACAATTTCTTAGTCGGGGAACAACTAGTAAACATTGGAAAACATATCAATGAATGTCAGGGAATATATCGGGACAAATTACGAAACATCAAAGAACAAAATATTGATATTGCAGACATATTATAGTGACAAATCCACATTAACATGACCATAGCTATCCTTAATGTAAGTATAAAAATCTAAGTATGTTCTAATGCATATAATGTCAGTTCAAGCTATAGAATGATGTATTGGGGTTGAAGGGAGATACTGTCGTCAGTGTAGGAGGAAGTGGGATTGAGATACGTGTCCACTGTACATTATTAATGTAGCTGTTCTAGAGAGGTTGAGGGTCATCAACCCCATGTGATGCAACTTTCCATGGACGTGTATACATAATAATAATAATATGTATGGTACAGTGACAGAAATGGGGAGGATAAACCTAGATTAAAGCGCGCGAGGATCTCACGGTAAGGTACATCTTGCTTTGCTGTGTGGACTTTGTAGGTCAGCGTGCCAGGTTTTACTCCTCACCAAACCATAAACATATTTTCAACCAGGTTACTGGGCATATTTTTAATGTTTAGACATCAGAGCCAAAGGTCCTGAATTCAAATCCCACCCCTGGGTACATTCCTAGTTATTATGACTCTTTGTACTCAAAGTATTATTTCCATTTCATCAATAGTCCTTGTATTATTCTCTGTAATCAAACTATTGGTGTGTTTTTCATGCTGCATTTCATTTGAAAGGCATACAATAATGGTTTTCATTCGCATAACACTATATTTCAGTAATAAATACAAACTACATTCATTTGTGATCCTTATCAACTTTATTTTGTCAATTCACATTGTGGGGAACTTGATCCAGCAGTTAGATGTTCTAAAGGCAAGATAATTAGAGCTACATTAATTTTATTTATATAAGATATGCTTTTTTTTTAATTATCAAGTGTTGGGGAGTAAAGTACAGCAGTAAATAACAACTTTTGGTTGGGCAAATCAAATGTAAGTAGTCTCAGATAGATGTTCATTTTTCTATTATGTAGGTCAACCATCTGTGATACTATGTATGGCAGTATGCTTTTAACTAACTCATCCATTTTATTATTAAATATTTATGGTCACATATGCATGAAAAATTCCCGCTGTGACATAAAACAATAACTTGCTAACTCACTCAGTGACAGAATTAATGTCTTTCGCATAAGCTAAAATTCCTGGTGCTAAAAATGATCAGGTATAAATTTGGGATTTGGAAGCTGCATGTTTAACCATCTTCCTCCTGTAGGCAACTAGAGATACCCTTTAGAGCCATGATCAATTGATACAGCCTGGAGAAGGTTAATTAATTAAATACGTTGCTGATAGACAAAGCTGTATTGGGGCGTTACCATAGTTTCCATGTAGAGAAAACAAATCAATAAGACACGGAATGCATATCAGTTTTTACAAATATGAAGAAAAAAGTGCCAAACATTGACTGTAAATATTGAAGGAGAATGACAAAGAATAACGTGTGCCTGAAATTTTTGTCGCCTGTGCATACAAACATCACTATAACTTTATTACAGTAGTTCCAAGTTTTACCAACCATATAATAATAATAATAATAATAATAATAGTAGTAATAATAGTAACAATAATAATAATAATAATAATAATAATAATAATAATAAATTTGCATTTATGATGTGCTGGACTCCAAGCAGATTAATAAACACATGCTCAAAGTGCAGAGAAAGACAGTCAATCAATCAATCAATCAAAATATAGATTTATAAAGTGCCGGTATCCAGCTATAGGTTAACTGCTGAAGCTCGAAGGTGCTTGTTGCTAGGTCGAAGTGAATTGATGATTAGGATGATTATATGCCTGTAAAAATCAGAGATAAATATGAGACTATTTGACTATACATGATTGCTTGGCATTGAATGATACTGTTTGAGATTATGTGATACCTATAAGTGTCTCCATGATAATGGAAATGATACAAGGTCATGAGATATTATAATTATGATACATATATAGAGAATCTCCACCGAGTGTCTTTTGATATCAATGTTATCCTACGATTTGATAAAAGTAACCTAAATCCGAGGCTTTGCCGAGGATTTTTGTTACTTTTATCAACGAGTAGGATAACATTGATA
>JAUTBQ010190755.1:0-10334 GCA_032361185.1 Lepetodrilus ovalis | reverse complement strand
GAGAGAGAGAGAGAGAGAGAGAGAGAGAGACAGACAGACAGACAGTTACAGAAAGAGAGGAGAGAGAGAGAGGGATGTATGTGTGTGTGTGTGTGTGTGTGTGTGTGTGTGTGTGTGTGTGTGTGTGTGTTTATTTGTGTGTGTTTGTTTGTGCGTGTTTGTGCGTGTATGGTTGATCTGGCGATTTATCAATAGCAGTAGTAGTAGTAGTAGTAGTAGTAGTAGTAATAGTAGTAGTAGTAGTAGTAGTACGGTAGTAGTAGTAGTAGTAGTAGTAGTAGTAGTAGTAGTAGCAGTATTAGTATGCTTTTGACTTAGATGAATTCCTAGTGGCATATGCAAGCAGTCCTAAATGTCTCAACACACACATGTGTATATATATATATTTAAAATCTATTGAAATATTTTTTATTCATCGCTCATTTATCTAGCTATTCTCGCTAGAGATGTGTAATATCTACGAGATGTGTACAATATTCCATGAATTGTCATACGTGTGAATTATGCTCGGTAACGCAATAACCTCTACGTTGGTATTGAATTAGACGTAACCAGCACGGCAACTTTCAAAGAAACTCTTATGATATTAGGCATCGTCCACTAGATATGACAAGTGTTAAGAAATCGATCTGTTTTTCTGTAAATACAATTATCAGTTCTATCAATACTGAAAAGCCATCACATTCAAGGATATCAAAAATATTATAACTACAATCCTTTGATAGGGGTTGACAGGCCGATCGTTCGTAACAAGATCTTTAACTCAATATAGAATACATTAAAGATTGATTCTAGTTTGACACAAACAATTTCTAAACATTCAGCGACTAATATCTAATTAGACAAACTGTTCATTTGGCTGAAAGGTCAACTGGGAGGGTTTCGGGTCGACTAGGTGTAGTTTCGTCCGCTCGCAACGTTCCGAGGAGAGAGACAGGAGGGCTTAATTAGATAAATCTGATGATTGTATTATGCTGCATTGACAATATGGACAGATCTCCCCTTCAAAAGTGTCACCGGTTCGGAGTATTTATTTTTGTTAATTAGTTTTGAACCCGTCCCGAAAGGATCCGAGGGTTCATGAGCCCTCTTTCTAGCACGCTACCAGACACCTTCGCGAAAACATAATTTATTAAGCGATAACTTTAATTAAATTATCTCGGAAGATTTACAGGAGACGATCGATGAAGAAGTGACATTTTGGACAATAAATGCTCCCTGTAAGAGCATTCGGCGTTCGGCTTTTTCGCGCTGCCTCGTGGACAGTTTCTGTAACATGGTGTAATTGAAGCAAGAGAGCGCCAATTTCATCAAATCATATATTGTAAACGTCGTTCGACGCACTTGACATCCCATAATGTACTTTGTTGTATGAAATTGTCGTTAGCATTCAGAACTGACAAAGCCTGTCTGTCAATTTGGACATCGTTGTGATTGATGCGGTCAAACATGGCCCAATCATCCCACAATCTAAATTAAAGTAATAGCATGAACAGGAGCGCTTGCTGAAGTCTCCTGCTTCTCGAATGCAAACCATCTTCTTATCGGGGCAGCTCCAGCCGTATGGGTTGTTCTATTTCCTGGAACGTATTCAAATCTTTGCGAAGACACGGGATCATTATCTCGTATTCAAGAACAGTCAAATCGGCTTTTATTTGAAAGAGAAAATGCCCGGCACGCGGGAAATCTGTCAGTGGTAGTGGAAGATAAGAAAGATTTGCAGACATGTAAAATTAAGTTGTATTACAAGCGGTGTGTTTTGCTTGATTAGCCGTCTGAAAAGCTATATAAATTGCCGGGCACTGTTACTGACGGGATACGAAAGCGGGTTGCACCGATCACCCAACTGATTCTACATCTTTCAATTAGCCCTGGGCAATTTTATTTACCCACTTCTTCGTCAAGGCTTCGTCAGCCCTGCTAGTGGTTTAATTGTTTTTGGCAAGCACCCTCCCCTAATACGTGACGTGGAAAACAATGCCTGGATTCCTTAAAGCTTTTTACATGCTGTTTTCTGTTAGCTGGGTTTGAGTTTCGTGATGCTGCTCATTGCTTGTCTTAACGAGGAATTGAACCAAATTGGAAAGCGGCGCCACGTGTTTTATTTCCTAGTTATTCTAGCGCTCTTATCTTCGATATTTGGTCCAAACGCATGTAAATGGTCTTCTTGGAATTAGAAATCGTTGCCTGTACAATCGGCTGGCATGTATTAAGTATTTTACTGGGCTTGTTCGACACGATCTGAAACAACGTTGGATCAACTTGTTATTCCGGCGATTCTGTGATATGTGATATTGGTTGGAAATACTTATAGTAAGAATTGCCTAAGACTATGTACATTATCCTGGTCATGTATAAATGCTTAATATACACAAATGGAATCAGGGTGTATTAGATCTAAATCAAGGAATGGCAATATTTGCATAGTGTGGGATGGAATTTATCTTTTTACTCCGTTCTCGTATCAATGGTTTCGCGGCAATATGTGAGTAGAATAAACAACAAATGCGTGTTGCAAGAACACCCACGAATCACGGCAGCTACAACCATAAAACCGTCAAGGCTGATAACCGAACGTCGAATACCGGGTATACAACACAAACAGTTCAACCCGGCCGTACCCACACGTGGAACTTTTCTTCGTTGCGAAAATGATACTGAAATAACGATCGGGATGCATCCTCGGGTTACGTGACTAAAATGTGACCTCAAATTAATCCGAGTGAACAATTTATTATTTGTTTTTAAAAGAACAGCAAACGCATTAATTTGAAAGCCACAAATACATGCGTGCTTATATTAATGCGACAGACAACTACCCTATGTATTCGCATTCATTTTAACCTCGCATTAATGTAAGGATCTACAGTAATATACCTATTAATTGAGTAATAATGACGCTGTATGCTTGGATTGAATTTCATAACTGTTTTTCTGAATCTGATACCAAAAGAAGGCTAGGATGCGTTGATCAATGTTAAAAATATAGTATGGTGGAGACTATATAGATGTCACCACAGTCTCATAAATTAGGCGTCTTCAAGAACACAGATCATACTGTAGACTGCATAGCTTCAAGTACAATACGTATCTATCCAAGAAAATATCAGTTGTACACGGTTGGTTGATCATTTCTTTGCATTATGCTATTGCTACGACTGTTCAGCACTCGCGAGCATTAGCTCATCAGATAATAATGTGATAGCGGTGTCGATATATCCTTTGGGAAATATTCCTTCTCGACATTAAACCAATGTAGTTACAAAGGCATGATAATTTCTTTCATACAATATTAAAAGAGCAACTGGTCATATGCGACAGATCATTTCAGAAAATGTCAATAAACTCCTATGTCGGACATCGGTCGTATTTTGTACTGGACGTGTAACGCCTGACTGGTTTCGCGTCGCTGAAGCGCGTCCTGCGAGCGCGAGACTTTAAACAAAATTTTAATTATTTAATGGCGAATTCGTTATTTCTTGACTTCCGTGACCCTCCCACGTGTAGCATAGCGTGTTTGCGTTCGTACGATGCTCTGCGACAAACAAGGGAGGTAATTAAATGGCAGAATGTTTGTCTTCCCTTGGATGCAACGTGGATCAGGAGTCATGAAAGTCCAGAATGATAAATTCATTAACAAGGCGAAATTTGTTCTTGGTAACCTCTGTCGTGCAAGGGACACAAGTGAACTTTACATGCATGTTAATCAAGAAAGCTTATCAAATATGCTTCCGTGTATTAGACTTTTGGGGAGGGGTGGGGGCGGGGGGGGGGGGGAGTCGGACACCGGGATTCGTATATCGATATGGCGATCGTCACGTGACAATCGTATGCGGTTATTAACTTCTGGCGTACATGGTGTATGCATTGCGTCAAACAATTCCTAAGTTTGAGAATCACCCTGCGGTTGTTAAGCAAGACACCAATTAAACAGAAGAGCAAATGCTAGTTTGGAGACGTTAGAATAGTTATTTCTAGGTTTTAAATGCAGGGTATGCTTTCTGATCTAGACAGTTACGAAATTGTGGATTATTTTACGTAAATGACTGTACATCCAGACAAATGAATTCTGTGCTTTTAAAGCCAGACTTAAAACGTTATTGTTAAAACAGGTATTAGATCATTAGACTGTTTCTGTTCCTACCTACTGAAATATTTTTTCTGTTTACTGAGACTCACACAAAGCGCATCTGAGCAGCGCTACGCTGGATTATTGTGTTATACAAATATGTATTTATTAGAATTATTGATTAGTTGTGACTTCCGAATTAATGTTCTTCCTGCTCTATTAAATACAAATTGTTTACTCGCATTAATTTGAGGTCGCATTGTAGCCTTGCACTCGTAATTGGCATTAAACTGGGCTCACATTAATTTATGGATCTACAGTACCTAACCAACACTAGCATAATATATATGTTGATTAAGACTGTTGTTTTTCATTATAATTTACCAGGGCGCAGAATATTACAAATCAGCAAAGCAATAAACAAATAAACAAAACAAAAAGCAAACAAAACAAAAATCATGTATGTAATACCTTCATGAAAATGAATAAGAAAACGTTAAGGTTAGCTCGTGTTATTATCCCCCTTGGGAAAAATGCTTACTTGGAACGCCCTCTACCGGAAATTTGATAAATTCCTGGCCGCGTGATTAATCAAATACGGTATATACATATTCCTTCTAATCACGCGCAACATGTACGTAGTGTCCTTACTTACACGCACGTGGATTTCAACACATGTCAATGAGCATTGTTGATCTCGAATTAACCCCCGTAGTTACACATCAAAGACGGGTTACCTCCCTTGATGCACTCCTTGTTCGTGTTTCATGTCCAAACCCCATACCCTAGGTTAATGGCGAAAACAGTTTTTTTTCCCTCAAACCCCTAGAGGGCCCCGATGGAGGGGCATTGTAGGAACAGTAATAATACTATAGCCGAAAGTCTCTCATGCTGTTAATAAAATATTCACCGGACTCTCGTTAACACTCATAAACTTGTTTTCTCTCGGAGGTACCCAGGTCAATCGTCATTTAATCATTGGATTTTTAGTCACCCAAACACGCCCTGTACCCTAGCATCGTTCGGGCGTTTTAATTTTTGATGGAAATGGTCCATGTAGATCGCCCGTTTCCTCGTCAAGAGCAACACACTCCATGTAAATGTATAACTTGGCTTATAAATATGTTAAGTTTGACGTGACAAGAGAAAATGTACCCATCACACGTATGTACTTGTAGCAGTTGAGATGCTGAGCTTGCTTGTTGATTTCATTGATTTCATTTCTGTTTATTCAGGGTACAGGATTTGTTGGATTATTAAAGACATCTTCATGAATTTCTAATTGTGTTTCTGGTTTTTAAGTTGTTTCAAATATGGCTAAAACCAAATTTGTGTGGCTTATGCATTTCGAATGTTTTGGTATCATTTCAGTTGTTTGCAATATATTACGATATTCTGTTTGTTTATTTGTTTGTTTATCTGGTAACTGAAAACGTTACTGATAACATGTTTGTCAATGCAGGGTTTTATAGTTATTCCATCTGAAAACTCATTCTAAAGTCTAAGAAACAACAATGTTTTCACAGAATTTCTGCAGATAAAAAGCAAGGAGTTTATTGGAATAATGTTGACGGTCATTACTCAGTTTGGAAATAAATCACTCTTGATGAAATGCTCGTTATATCTATACTTTATATTGCTGAATTTCTTTTTTAATTATAATTTCAATATATCGCTGCTATACGAAAATTTTAAAGTTCGTACTTGGGGTAAGATGTACTTGTGCAATTACACTGTTTTAACCCCTAAGTAGGATTGGGGTTAGAGTTTGTTTTTAAAAAACATACGCGTGTAAACATTGTCTATGCCTGGGAACACAGTACATATTTCAATCGAGTATTTTCAGTATATTGTTTTTCCTTCTCTGAAAACGTGACTCGAACATGCTTGACAATTTTCAGAGGACACATTCGATTCACACTTAACAAACAAAACGTGTTTTCCCCCATGTCCTCAACCCTTGAATATCGTATCGCAGTCGTAAAAAAAGTATACTAGTGTTAAAAGGCCACTTTCCTTCCAGAAATACATGTTGCCCAAGTACAGTTTCTTGGAGCCTTGAGTCCACAAGCAGTAGAATTAATAACCATATGGAACAGCTTGTCACTTCTACAGGTTTCAATATTTGCAGAAGCCTTTCTTGGAGTGTTTATCTCTTTTTTCCAAAGACAATGGAGATTATCCCCAACTAGTGGCAATATGTATTTGTTCTATTCAACATAGTACGCTAACTATTGTAAGCTAAGGTCACGACTGTTGTGGGTTTTTTTCTCCACGAAAGAGTTGACTACGTTCTGAAATTGACAGTTCCTCGTGAAATGATTATTCAGCGTTTGTCACAAATATGTTTCAAAAAGTATTTGCAAACAAACAGCAATATGAAGATCTATATGATTGTGTAGGCTTCAAAAGATCTGACCCTGAGTTTACACAATTTTCTGAGTACGATTTCATATTTAATTTCATATAATTTATTAGGAAATCTGAGTACAACTTTGTGTTGAACATGAAATCGTGCCGGTACTCAAAAATTGTTTCGTACTTTCGGGCCATATATAGTTCGCGCTGTAAGATGTCACAGGGTATAGGAGGCATTGATATAATACAATAAGATAACATAAACTATACTAAATAACAAGTTTCAGTCACGTCCTTTTAATGCTTATATCCTGTTCAAAGGCTCTTTGCGTTATAAGATAGTATATATACTAGTATACGGCAAAGACACAGTAATAGCGATCTACATGGCTTCATATTTACATATGAAATAGTCTTTACATACTAGTACATGTATATGAGTTTTAGGCAAACTTTTGAAAGAGTTCAGTTTACTGGGATTCTGTCGTTTTGATGGTAATGAGTTCCAGAGTTTTGCAGACGGCGCTCGCCGAACTTTACAACCATCTCACTAAGAAGCAGAAGTTTGAGAGCGTTCTCTTATCTTAATTCTCTGTTAGGTTGGTATACCGTTATCTAGTAATGTAATAGTGTCAAAAGGAATACGAAATGAGAAATATTATGAGTGGACATTTTATTATTTATTAGAATGTTCAGAGCTCGCGGTGTGGCTTATTACTTTTGGCGAAGAGAGCTCCATGGTGGGTAACCTCAATAAATAGTCTGCATCACCACCAAAAAAAACAGTCGCATCTTAAGTAATTCAAATGTTATTGCTTAACGAATAACTTCGAACAGCACTATACGAACACCACTATTTATCTTCATTACAACATGTAGAGAAATATTCTGATTCAGGGCCATTACTGCTAAACACATGTTCTGGTAACGAGCACGGCTGCTTCACGAATTACGCCATCTCGGTACATGTTTCTGCTGGTTCTACCTGGCTTGTCATGAGATCTGTGCTGTTGAGTAAGCACGACACCAGACAACGTGGAAGTAGGAAGTTGGGAGAGATGGCCAAGAGGTGACTGCTGGTATTTTGTCACCAAACAGCGGCGTGTTGCTCTGTGGACGCTACATGGACATCAACACGTGCAGCGTTGACTCAGACGGCAAGGGAGACAACTCACGGCGCCGGGCTGAAGACCCGCGTTGAGTAAGACGTTGTCATATATGTGTGTGTTACGTGAGAGGTAGAGAGACGGGCAATGGGGTTATGAGTGAAAACGAATTGGGTGTCGGAATAATGTTAGATGTGGGATTTTGCAATAGACTGTAAGAGAGAGGCGTGTCTGCGTGTGTGTGTGTGTGTGTGTGTGTGTGTGTGTGTGTGTGTGTGTGTGTGTGTGCGTGTGTGTGTGTGAGAGAGAGAGAGAGAGAGAGAGAGAGAGAGAGAGAGAGAGAATTAAAGACGATGATGATGAAAAGTATGTTGCCTTCCTGTATTTGAATTCTGCTCGTTTGATAATGATCGCAAAGGGAGACAAATACACAGTCAGAAACAAAACTGGGGGCGAAATGCCAGAGTGAGAGAAAGAAAAAGTTGGAATGGAAAGACAGACAGACAGTGAGAGACAGTGACAGATATAGTTGGATAGATAGATAGATAGAATGAATGGAAGACAGATAGAAAGTGGGAAGAGCGAGTGACAGAGAGAGACAGAGAGAGAGAGAGTTAGAGAGAGAGAGAAACAGACAGACAGACACACAGACAGACAGACAGACATAGCGATCTAGACAGAAAGAAAGAGAAACGATACTAAGAAGAAATTATGGAAGAGATTCATTTTTATTTAAGTACCACAAAGGAACACTTATTTGTACACATTTACATTAAAACATTTTTATTTTAAAATGTTTTTTCGTCGAACTAAACAACCAGAAGGAGTGGTCTAACCGCTAACTACGCAAATGTGGGTATTACAATAACGTCCTCTGGCTGGACATACGGCGACAGGTCATCATCCACTGATTTGATGCCATCTCTTTGACCGGACTGGTCAAAGTGCGAGTCTTGACCAAGACAGATGACCAATAAGGAACGAAGTAATTCCGATTTATCATGGAACTTCACGTTCCCGAGGGAGGTGAAACGAACGGCGTATACCCCCTTCGGGAGGGTCTACCGAGATCCTAGGGTGGGGATAGGAGATTGTATTCACATTGCAATGACCATAATGCATTTAGGAGATCGTAGATTTATCACAACCATAATGTACACTGCCAGTACGATACCGAGAACTCCGTATAAATCTATTTACGGGAAATGATTATACGATGTCGTGAAGTGGAATAATTTGTGATTATTTTCCTTCACCAAGTCTCTTCTTATGTTTCATGGAGGAGTGATCGTTGAATTGACTGTATAGATTTGTTAAAAGGTAAAATAAAAATACTCATCATAATACGGATATTCGTTCGCGATCGTAAACAAAGTTAGATACCGTCTGAGGCTGCCACCTCTTTTCAAAAGTACATAAACTCTATAGATATTTCTTTCCCACGGGACTGAAAAGTTTGAAAACTGGATTTCTACTCAAAGGAAAAGAAAAGTCTTCTTAATACGCTATCGACACTGCTAATTAATAGCCAACAGTATTCCTACTGCGACTGCGCAGGGGCCAAATGCGGAGGCTGGCAACTTCATCAGAGTGAATTGTGGGAAAGATTAAGAACTCGGCTCGAATAATCTTTCTAGTACTATAATGCAGAAAAGGAACAACACGCCCGAAAGCAGTTGGACAAAACCCTTGCTGGATACACCGTGTAGGACATCGTTAATAATGACTTTCACTCCTATTATATTATTCGAGAAATTTCCGCTCTGGGACCACTACAGACGACAACTCGGAAGAAAAACGACTTTCCAGACGACTGATTTACTATGCACACATTGACACAATATAATATCCCATGATGCTTTTTCTTGTGGAAAAACTCTAAGTTACGGGTGATAAATTTGCGCAGCGGGTTCAGAACTTACGGTCTGCGTAGACACTCAGTGTACGTCTCCTCCGTAACTCAATCGTCGCCTGTTTTCATCTTCTGCACTTGTTAAATTATATTTCTTAATAAGCTCTCCATTCCACCTGTCACGTACTTGATCCGTGACGCCTCGGGGCGGAGCGCGTACAGGGCTGTAGACAAATGCTAGTCGTAAGGAGAATATCATCTGCAAGATTTACTCGCGTCTAATTGACGACTCTATATTCAACACGACTGCTCGGGTTCATAAAGTACTTTTTCTGCGATTTCGTAGCTGTTGCTTTCCTGTACTGCTTGTCGACGACTATTAATGACATAGCCAGGAGAGGGGAGGATTGAAGCCAACTGTAGTGATGCTTAGATAAGCCTGTTTCCTACACGGGCTCTTGTCGCTTCACATGAAAAGAAAATTAGGAATATCCTTTAATATTGCGAGTCGGATCCGCAGCCACGCGCCTTGCAAAAATAGTCATCATGTCCGTGTTGGAAATATTTCCGGAAATACTTTCTGAACGTTCGCTGTGTTTGTATATAAAAATTGAAATTAAATAAATTTCTGTATCTATAATAATAGTGCGTGTAGTAGTAGTAGTAGTAGTAGTAGTAGTAGTAGTAGTAGTAGTAGTAGTAGTAATAGTGGTGGTCATAGTAGTAATAGGCTTAGTAGACGTAGTAGTAGTAGTAGTAGTAGTAGTAGTAGTAGTAGTAACAATAGTAGTAGTGGTAGTAGTAGTAGAGGTGGAAGTAGTAGTAGTAGTAGTAGAAGTAGCAGCAGTAGTAGTGGTGGTAGTAGAAGTGGAAGTAGTAGTAGTAGTAGTAGTAGTAGTAGTAGTAATAGTGGTGGTCATAGTAGTAATAGGCTTAGTAGACGTAGTAG
>JAUTBQ010190744.1:0-10334 GCA_032361185.1 Lepetodrilus ovalis | reverse complement strand
TATGTGCATGTATCCATAGTTGCTACACACTGTCCAATAATTGTTTTTTCTCATCTCCTCCGTATTTTATGAAAGATTACCAATGTGTCAGAAGGTCAACAGTAACCATCATTAGCCCTGAGCGAGGGTGTGCCTAATCTAAAAATAGCTCACCGCGCGAGTAGACGAGACTACGGTACCCTATAGACATGATAGAGATGAGGATTATTGTGTACATTTATTAATTTAGTAAAACATTTCCAAAATACTTCTGAACGAAAAAAACCAACAAAACTAAAACCACCCGAAATGAGCACGAAACGACCCAGATGATAAACAACTCGAAACGACGTGGGTCGAAACGGACGAACTGGTTTGGAACGAAACGACCTATTTCGTCAGGGCACGAAAATTGAATCTGTCGACAAATCAAAGCTATTTCAATGTTGTGTACGTGTCTCAGAAGAATGTATTTGTGTGCTGTTTATCGATTACGGATCGGAACGATTTCTACCTGTCAAGAGCTCTAAATGATGGTTCTATGTCATTGTTTCTAACCAAAACAGTCCGAGCTAAAAATCGAATATGATTTTTCGACATGACCGGAAGTTGCTGCAATGATTACGGAAAGTCGTAAACTACATACCTTTAGACAAACACAGTTGTTGTATTATGCCAAATATAAGATACCCTCATTCACACACATATAATATATCGTTTATTACAGTCATAATCTCCAGTAAGTAGTATGAAAGAAAACTCATCTTCACGACATGTCATTTATTGAGGCATTTCCTGTGCGCGAATAATGGCAAGTTAGCTGAACAGAAAATAGGAAAAATATATAAAAGTTTACCGTTCATGCAATGTTTGTCACTAATTAACATATCTTTACGTCTTAATAAAAAAGTACGTATCCATAATATGTTGTTTTTATCCCGATAGTTCTTGTTTTGATCACATTAAAGGGATGTTTTGTTACATTGTGTCATCACGCGTGTGTTAAAAAATTAAAATGATCAGGTTGGGGGAAAAGTGCCAAACGAGCTATGCTCCTTTATCGGATGTATGTCGATTTCCCCCCTACCTGTCTGCCCCAAGTATGTCCGCCCCAAACGCATCTCCCCCAACTAAATTGTTTGGTCAGCAAGATATCACCGCTATTATTCATTATTTCATACCACTTATGGTTACAAACCACTTCAATGTCGCTCGTTCCTCGATAACTGACAGTGGAACTCGAATATGCATCCGCGGAAGTGTCACCTATTTTCGGGTCATATTTGTATCATACAAAAGGTCGGGATTTTCAAACGCAATTCCCGATCTCAGTTGGCCCTATTTATGGCCGGGTAGTGATAATGCTTCGCTATTCTCCCTTCATTTATGGCCGGGTAGAGATAATGCTTCGCTATTCTCCCTTCAGAAGGGAGAATAGCGAAGCATTATCACTACCCGGTCATAAATATGGCCAACGATCTCCCCAACCAAAATTGTTTGTGCAGCTGTTCAAGCCCCACATTAAGATTTTGAAGGCAGTAGTGGCTGTTATTGAATTTTTTTTTTAAACAACCTAATGAACTCAGATATCGGCAAACATTGTGCACCTGTAGCACCTGTATAACGTAATCACTACATTTTCTACTAACCTGATAACATTCGTTTTAGCAATCTAAGTGAGGTGAAAACAAATAAAGGGATGGGGGTGATCAGGACGTCGAAAAAGGGGGGGATGGGGCGATCGGGTAGTTGTGGGGCGGTATGAATTGGTTGGGGCGATATGACATGGGGTGTAATCGACTTGGGGCGGAACGTCTGCAACCCAATTTATCAATAGTTTAATAATTACATATTTCCAACAGTAGTTGTTGAAATGACATCATTAGTTAACTCATATTTACTCATTACCAGTGGAAAATTTAACTTTTATCACGGAAAAAATAAAATGTCTAACTCGAATATAACATTGATTTTCAGATTTGCAAGACCAGGTTATTTATCTATGTTGATTTCCGACATGAATGGGTACAATTCATTAATATTAAGTGAGATTGATGTTTTCAAGTGCAAACTTCCTAAAATTATTAGCTCCTTCTAGCTATTATAGCTCGTTTGTGAGTTTCCCCAACCTGATAATGACTGATATGAAATCAGAAATGTGGTTTGTGTTCATAATGTGGGCTATTTCACGATAAATAATAAGGCAAAGCACTCTTTGCTCGTGAAGATGAGAACGTTATATTTATTAATGAATATCCAAAATATTAATATCATATTAGTATTAAATTTTCATGGTCACACACACCGCACATGCAGTTTCCTGTTCACTCCTGCGACAGTTAGCCTGTATTACTTCATTTACCAACGTGATATTTTGATCAGATCGTTCATAACAATCGGAAGTTATCTATATTCTGTACAGATTTCACACCAATGAAGTATATAATTATCTCTACATCTCAGAATCTATTTCACTAATGTATTCCATGATAATCAGAAAATTAAATATATCTGTATCGTGTAGCGATAGGGAGCCTCGCGATACGAAACGCGAATCAGAAAACTGTATCGTGGTGGACCTAGTAGCTATGTTGACATTTCATGCATCAAGTTAAACGCTGCCATGGTAACATTTACTTTTCCATTTTTCAGACGGCTCCAAGCAGTAGCAAATTGTGAGCAGCGTTGATCGACATTACATATCAATATGTTTGGTGGGAATCAAAATCAAGGCAAGCCTCAAGGTAACCATGGTAACACTAGCAGCCATTTGTCTGACATAAAATATGTACATTCCATCTCCACACGTATGTTTTATTAGCGGCTAGAAATTAACGCTAGCCGATTAACCCGGGTCATTTCTCCAACAGTGATCGAAACTAAACTTTAAAAAACTTACTATCCCGAATAGTAATGCAAATAACAATATACATTAATTTCTACTACTGTAGTCCTTATGATACCTTCAGCATTGGGAGAAATGGCCTGGACTAGTGTCCCGCAGCGACGTTAAACTCCATATTCACTCACTCACCTGGACTAGTGTTAATGGCGTTCTCTGCTCCCAATCCTAAAGCCATCCAAAGGTGCTAGTCAAAATTCAGGTTTTTTTGTGTAAACGTTTGTTATTTGTAAGTGTATCACTATTCTGGCTAATAGGTTTTGAAGCTAAGTTTTGAAATGATAACGTACAAATTTAATGAGCACTTTTCATATTGTCAGTTGGACCCCAGAAAGGGGTGCGTCTTATACATTGAGTAGGTATTTTCCCGGATTTTGTTCCTTGAGAAGCGGGTGGTGCGTATTATACATGGTAGCGTATTATACACAGGAAAATACGGTAGCTAATCATGACACACTCTTATTAATTCTATAATAATCTTCATTAGTTAATGATCGAAGAGTCTATGCTTGCCTTTACCCATCATCGAAAACACAGGCCATTATGACTAACCTTCAAATACCCTGGGATCACTGCCCGTCTAGAACTCTGTTTTCTCAAATGAAAGGTCATCAGAGAGCTCCACTAGACTTGTCAGTGTTGTGTGGGCATTACCAGGTGCTCTAAAAGTATCGAATTGCGGTGAACAGTGTAATGGCTTGGCGTTTCGAGGATGGCCTGTACCCAGCGATCAAAACTTACTTTAAAACTTACAGTAACCATGTAACTAGCCCCAATAGTGATACAAATACAAAAAAAAATATCAGGAATTTCTTCTAGTCCTTAGGATACCTTTAGCATCGAGAGAAATGGCCACGGCTAGAGAGAAGGCTAGTGTTAATCCTTAAAGTTAAGACAATACGATCGTTGTGTATGTGTAAAAGATCCCATGCTGTGACGTAAAACAATAGCTCACTCACTAGGACAATGTCAACACATGCATGACAGATTTAATATATGAGCATTGCCATCCATTTATTATCGACACCTTTGGCTTAATGTATGCCTTGATCTCGCTTTTTGTTAACCTTTAGGGTTTGACTTTGGATCAACAGGAAGCACACCTGGAACGGATTTCTCGTTCGGGGCGGCAAATACGAGTGCAGCCACCGGCACGAGCGGCTTCAGCTTTGGCGGCACGAATACTGCTGCAACCCCTGGTGGATTATTCGGCGGCACTCAAACAACCACTGTCACTCCAGCGGCAGGGGGATTCAACTTCGGCGGAACACCCACTCAGGCAGCGACCGCCCCACCTGCTGCCACCGGGTTCAACTTCGGCGGTACGCCGACTCAGGCGGCGGCGACCACCGCCACCACCGGGTTCGGTGGGTTCGGAGGAACCACCGCTCCGGCCTCCACCGCTCAGGTCTCCACCGCTCCGGCTGCGTCCACCGCCCCTGCTCCGTCAGGGGGGTTCGCATTTGGCACAACGGCCGCCAGTCAACCAACCGCTGCAGTTCCAACCACTGCAGTTCCAACCACTGGGTTCAGATTCGGAGGTGGTCCAATGCAGCCAGCACCCACTGCTGCTCCAGCAACTGGAACCCCAGGGGGGTTCAATTTTGGCGCCACCGCAGCTCAGCCTTCGACAACCCCTGGGTTTGGTGGAGTGGCGCAACAGCCAGCTGCCACCACAGCAGGTTAGAGGTCACATGCATATCATGATTTCTTTTTTAGATTGTGGTTTAGAGCCACTTTCAAGATTCTTTCACTCATATCATTATTGGTTCGGAAAGACATGCAATGCACAATTAAATCCTTTTTTTGTTTTGTTTTTCTTAATTTGTCAATGTTTGGATAATTTAGCATTACAAGTAAAAGACAGTATATTGGATATTTCATCGATAGCATAAAATAACCCTTTGACTAATGTGCATTTCAAAATCCATGTCAATTAATAATATTAATATTACTATATCCTAGTTTTGTGTCTTTAATGTGTAAATTGCTGTTTCTACTTGATAATCTTTTGAAATATGACACCGTCAAGCTAAGAAAATAATACCAATTCCTAATCCATGTAGGTGGCTTCGGTTTTGGCGGTGTTGCCACGACAACTGCCCCGGCAACTGGGGGCTTCTCATTCAGCGGCGCCACAGGCACCCCCGGGGGATTTTCTTTCGGAAATCCGGGGGCCGCAGCCACCACGACAGCAGCTGCCGCACCGCAGCCCTCTACAGCTGGTGGCTTCGCTTTCGGCGCCACAGGGACCACCGCGGCCACAGGGACCACCGCAGCTGCTGGGAGCACTGGCACAGCTGGAGCTTTCTCACTAGGTGGCGCTGGGCAGGCCGTCACCACCTCTGCTGCGACGCCGGGAGGATTTGGTTTTGGCACCACAGCCACTGCGGGTTAGTGCACCTCCAGGTCCAGCCACTGCGTGTCACGAGCCTCAATGGATCCACAGAAATCAGCCAAATATTTTGTCCAGGATGTAAAGCCTGGCTTTGTTTACTGCTGAAATCACAATTGTATGGTTCCGTGCATGGAGTTGTGATAATATTATTAACTGTCATTCCATAGATAATATTAATTGTCATTCCATAAAGGAACATGACCAATTGTTTTCAAATTGTAATTTCTAATCATTCAAACAATAATTTGTCCAACAATTTATTAGTTTGTAATTTGTTTATCCTTCATTTATTTACCATTTCATTTATGACCGTATTTTGTAATTTAGTTTGGTTGTATCTAATTATATGTTCCTAATTATATTAACTTCCAAGTGCAGCGCAATAATGACCTAAAGTGGATGTTTAGTTTGTGCGACGTGGGAAAATGTTTTAGGGTGACGTTGACCAATCAGATTGTCAGATTGACAGATTTATTTATTAGAGTAAATAAAGTGAGAGTTATTAAATAATGGAACATTGAACCTGATCAATTTCTTAGGTTGTTACATGACTTTGTTAAAAGATGTAAATTAAGAAAGAAATTAAGACATTTTCTATGCATTTTGAATTCAATTTCAACAAACTGTTTTGGATTTTTCTGTTTATATACCAACCTGAACAATCTCAGTTGTTTGTCCTTCTTTATATTAACACAAGGGGACATAACTCTCCAATGGTTACGACAAAAGAACTGCTATTGTTTAATATATCATGAATACATCAAAGACAAGATAATTATTAGTCAGGACTAATAATTATTATAAAATATGAAATTTATTATAAATGTCAAGTGACTTAGTATACCAGTAAATAACAACTTTTGGGTGTACAAATCAAACTTAAATAGTCTGAGACAGAAATTATGTTGGCCATTATCTAGGCTAATCAACTTTGATAGTATGCCTTTACATTTTTATTTTAAAAAATAAGATTTTTCATTAAATTATTTTCATTATTTACCATTTTATTTTATGTTAGTATTTACGCTTATGGTATAGATTAGTGCTGATGTTTTGTTCACCGTTGATCTTCCAGCCCCGACTGCAGTCGGCAATGCCGTTCAGACCGCCGCGAGCACCACAGGTTCTGGGTTCGGACTCGGTACCGGCGGATTCGCGTTCAGCTCAGGTGGGGCCTCCACTGCGATTACGACTGCTGCCACCGCACTGCAGCCACAGAAACCGGCAGTAGTGGGGAACATCGGCAACTTTGGGATGGCTGCGGCAACGACAGCGGCAGCGGCAGCTAAGCCTGCAGCAGCTTTGACGGCAGCAGGTACTGTACCACTTGACTGTCAGATTGATCCAGGCTTCAAGGCACAGTGCCCCCTCGATATAACTCGGTTCGATGTACCGCGGATTCGGATATAACGTGGGGTCGGACGTGGATCCCATATTTATTTTCGTTTATTTCCATGTATTTCAATATAAGGTGGGTACTATAACCCGGGGGGTATGTCATGGACCCCAACTTCTGCGTTATATCGAGGTGACACTATTGCTAATGTAGTTGTAACAAACGAGAATTGGGCGTCTTGGGAGTGAAATTGCAGGTCTTCATGTGTAAATAGATGTGTATTCTAGTTATTGCTGTTTGTGTAAGTGTGGCCTGGCATCAATGTTAGCAGAATTTCGGATGCAAGATTGATGGGATGCACTGTCTGTAGATTGGTAATACAGATATCATCCTTGGTCTGTCAGTACCAGCCGGTGCTCGCAGGTTTCCTCCTGTCCCAAACTGATAAGTTGTGATGTTAGTGAAAAATTCTATAAGACGACTCTAAGCCCCATTATAAAAAATATATTTAAAAATTGTGCAAGTGTGTGTGTGTGTGTGTGTGTGTGTGTGTGGGTATGTGGGTATGCATTAACAAGGAATTATCAGTTTGGTTAAAGCTTTTACTTTAATTACAGCATTCAGACAATGGGAGAAATCTCAGCCAAGCAAAATCCCAAACTCGAGTTTGTTTTAGGAAATTGGGGCCAGAAATAAATCAATACATGTATTTGCAATCGGCCGACATTTCTGTTTCTTGGTTGCAGCCGTGTCGGCAGGCAGTACCAGCTTGGCTGGCGCCGTCAGACTGAATGCCACCACCCCAGGGTTCAGCCTGACCACCCCAGCCAGTGCTTCAGTCGCCGCCCCTGGGGCAGGACTCTCGACGGCAGTTCAGGTAGGTCGGCCGTCTAGGTCGAGCATAGCAATTCTCTGCAGATCCAAGGAAATCTGCTGATCTCTCTGACCAGGGTATCATTTCTCGAAGCTCCCTTATCTACTATGAGACCATAAGCACTCTCGACTCGTAGCGATCTCTAATACATTGCGTTAGTGCACTTACGATAGCGCTATGGTATCATAGTGGACAAGAGAGCGAGAAACGATACCCAGGGGTCTATTTATTTTCACTGGCTATGGTTTAATTATGCATCCTGGGTGTGTCTGTTGCCATGTCTACAATCTGCTATTTGGAAGCTGGAGTCTATTTCCTTGTAATTGCAGGAGTTTCTATCCTATTAATGACTTGAGTTGTTAACCTTTCCAAATTGGAAGTTGCATATGGGCATGATATTCCTGCATGCTCAATCAATCAATCAATCAATCAATCACTCAATCACTCAATCACTCATTCAATCAATCAATCAATCACTCGATCACTCAATCAATCAATAAATAGTACATGACACAATGTTTTAAGTGAATCTTTTTTTTTATTTCCTAAGGTGGGCTATTCTTTGTTTATTGGCTGTAGATTTTAAGAAATGTAACTAAGGATTGTCCCATTACAGGCCACAACTACAACAGCTGCAGCTGCCCCTGGCTTTGCTATTGGTGGCGGCATGAAGCTGGGAACCACTACAGCTGCAACAACCGCAGCTGCTACATCTGCAGCTGCCGGATTTTCTCTCGGGTTCGGAGCAGCTGCAACCACTGCCGGGTAAGTTGTCTCCCCTGTTGAGGGGGCATGTGCTGGGTAGGTTATCTCCCTTTGAATCGCATGTGTGGTTTGTGTTTGGGTGGTAATGCAGTGAAAGAACCTCCGACAATAACCCTGTTACCTCCCACAGTACCAGCTGGTGCTTGCAGGTTTACTGCAACATTCAGTGCTACAAATGTTGCGGGATTCCTCCTGCCCTAAAACTGACAGTCGTGATGTTAGTGGAAGATTATAGAAAGCAACTCTAAATCCCATTACAAAAATATATATTTTTTTTAGATAAGAATAACCCAGGTACCCTCCACAATAACCCATGTGCCCCCACAATAACCCATGTGCCTCCCACAATAAACCTAGACCTCATCCTTCAAAAGTACCTCTTGTGATGATAGTGACACCCTCACTCCACCCTACTTCAGCATCTTCCCAAACTGTTTGTAGCCGCGCTCGATTGACAATTCTCTCAGTCCCAGAACTGTGGAATTGCAATCGAACGGTCTGGAACTCAGTTCCGTCACAGTCCCGCCAGTCCTCTCGAAATAGGTGGTGTGAGCAGAATCGTGACGTCACAAAGATGGCTACCTCAACATATTATCAATGCGAGACATGCAACAAATGTTTCATTTCAATGACGGATGAATGAATATCCTTGCATGCTGGAGTAAATAGGTTAGTGGAATGATATGTGTTACTTTTCTAATATAAGTAACAGTTGACAAACCATTTAGGGCAAGGATATCTTCATATATGTTCCGACAACGCAAACCGACCGCTTAGGACGGATATTACTGCTGATTAAATAATGCTGAATTATTGATGTCAAATTGAACTTTGGATACGCTTTTATATATAAATTGATGTTATAATCAATGCTTCACATCAATTTTGATCAGTTGGACATTTTCTCACTAATTCAACGAACATTGAATTATACCGCCAGTTCCATTTCCATTTGATTGTGATTCTGGGAATTCATAGAATTCAATTCTAGAATCGTGAATCGAGCGCGGCCTAGTACAGTGTACTTGGTATAGGTGTGAATATAAATCAACTAACAAATAATTTTGCCACTAAAGATATTAACATTAATATAAATGATGCAGAAAAAAAGAAACAATTGAGGAAAGAGACAATGATTGTACTCTGATTGTCCAAAGATATAAATATAGTAAACACATTTAATCATCAAAAATAATGACTATTGGAAATCTAAATCCTTCATCAAATTGCAATGGTAAAACATGTGATGAAGATGCTAGATCTAAACAGCGGAAAATGTCAAAGTTAAAAATTAATTGAAAGCAAGTGTGAGTAATTTCACTCGAGTCATAAACAATGACTAATACAAAGTTACATCAAAAATAATGTATGAAAACAAAATTTAAAAAAAAAGGTTTTATTAAAATGATTAACATTGAAGTAAATGCTAGAATACAGTTAATGCTAGTATGAGAATAATAATAAATATTCTCAAGAAAATAAATTAAGGGCCAGCAGATAGATATTTTTTGGGGAAACTTTTTACCAAATGTTGGAAGACAACTTAAGGAATCTGATGCCAGTCGTCTACCAATATTTCTGAAAGTTCTTGAACAGTACTTGTAGCCTGCAGATACATGTATTTGGAAATTCTTCATTTTTAAAATCATGGAAAGTTAATTTAATATGTCCAAAAAGACTTGTTGCCCATAATTTATCCGGTTGAGCATACACGATACTTGTAAGTAAGAACTCCTCACAGGAACTGGTGTGTAGAGCTTTGGACGGGCTCCTCCGCTGTTGCTGTTCATTGACCCGTAGCCTGAGCTGCCTCCCAAGCTGTCCTCCCGGAAGTGAACCCTCTGACCTGTCCTGCCTGCAGTCCCATACAGCCGCAGTCCCGTATCTGTCCACACCCCGCTGTCCGTCGACGTTAGCTGTGAGGACGTGGTGGAACGCGTGTCCTCATCTGTTTGGACGACAACCGATTCATCCACTATAACTCCAGATCATTATTTTCGTTCTTAAAGGCATACAATCACAGATATTTATGGCCGTTTTTGACTAGTTCTTAGCTACAACTACAAAGTACAGTCACTTG
>JAUTBQ010190733.1:0-10335 GCA_032361185.1 Lepetodrilus ovalis | reverse complement strand
TTTACGAGCAATTATTCAGCTTGTTGTAGGGCCGCAAACTGCGTCCAAATGATGTCTTTTATATAGTGGCATGTCACGTGACACCCCCCTGTGCTTTCACGCGCAGGTGCGGACAGCAGTTCCGAGGTTAACACGAAAGGGCTAATTAAGATATTTTTGTCAAATTGTGATAGTGAAATTACCCGTGTTAGTCACCCCTACAAGACATACCAACAAACGAACTTGGGGGAGTATCACATACTTGATGTACCCACATTAATGCAGCGCGTCAACAACGCGTCCGTGTCACTTTTTTCCGATCACTTTCAGAGCGATTTTTACTGCTCGCTGCTCCCCTGCTGACCCGAGGTATCCCCCAAATATATGTAGCCATTTTATGTATGCAAAGCTTTTACAATGGACGTAATGTTACTAATGTTTAACATAGACCAAAATAAGAGTGTGTAATAATAATAATACTAATAATAATAATAATAATAATAATTTCATTTATATAGCGCAATGATAGTGCTCTGTGCGTATATGAGGCCGCACCATGTCCAGTGCGCGATTTGCTGTGAACACACATCAAACAGGACATGGCAGGCAGAAGTCCTGCTAATAGATTTTGATTTATTGATTGATTGATTGATTGAATTTAATAGCAGTGACTGTTGAAAAGACGAGTTTTAAGTTTTAATGATTGAACAGATAGTAGATTAATAAAATATTTTTACTTTGCATTGCAATTAATTTAATATATGTTTTCCTCCCGCTACTTCAGTCCTCGGGAGCTGCAGGCAGTCTGTATCAGATGCGAGCTGCAACGGTGGGTAGGGTGATGAAGTTGTTCATGGTGTGTCATGACATTGCAAAGAATGGGCGGCCATACACAGATTTCCCCTGGCAGTGTACACTTCAAGAATCTCTTGGCGTGGACATTGGACAAGCCCACAGAAGTCACAAGGAATATGCCACTTTTATTCATCTCATATTGTTGAAGTTTAGCGTGAACAGCTTTCAACAGTTGTGGTGTGCCATGGGTCGACATATTCATCCATAAATGAGCAGGAACTGATCGGTGTTCGTTATGTTGAAAACAGTAAGGTAAAAACAACCTTTGTTTCTTGCGAGAGTCAAGTGCGAGCGAATTATGAGAACATTATGAGCGCGATAGCAGCCATACCAAATGATTTGTAGAGCGATGTCTTGGTATGGAACCAGTGAATCTTTGTTTGAAATGGGTCAGAATAATAATTCCTTAATTGTGACATTAAAATCATATTTGTTTTATATTTATGTTTGTAATGGGGTTTAAAGTTGCTTTCTAGAATATTTCACTAACATCACAACTTGTCAGTTTAGGGCAGGAGGAAACCCGCAACATCCGTAGCGCTGAATGTTTCAGTAAACCTGCGAATCGATGAATCATATTGTGGGCATTGTATCACGATACGATACTGCACTACTGACAACATGAATCATTAAGAAGAATTCATTCAACCCATAGAAGTGGGAAAACAAATGCATACATATAGTTAGTTCTCTGTTAGTAAAATCTATACGACCAAACAGTTGGACTGACCAACACAGGAGCAGCACTCAGTGTAGAGATCGGCCAGGCACACTTGACAGTCCATGCAGCAGGTGCAGTTCTTCTTGTCCACCATTCCACACTCGCAGCACTTGATCAACATACACTTGCTGACTCGGCTGGCACAGATAGCCTCATTACAGGCTTGACACAGGCAGACGAGCATCATGACCGCAAACACAGGTAGCATCACTGCTGTAAACTTCATATCTGTAAAAAAAGATAGATAGATAGATAGTGGATAAGACAGCTTTGTGAAAGGATATTCAGGTAGATACGTCATAGCTTAGGCCTAGCGTGGCTGGTGAATACACAATGTATACTTCGAACCAAGTACGCCCGTAGTAGACCGTATATGAATTGACGGACGTACCTAAAATGTCGGACATACTTCCTTCTGCCATCAGCCATAACTTGGTCAAGTGAATGTACTTTAATGTTGCAGTTAAGAACGGTTGTATGACTTTCTGCCCCAGATACATTTCGCCCGAAGTTGTATCCCTTCCCAAGTCTGTAAGCCCCAATTCATTTCGCCCCAAACGCAAAACCAAATCGTTCATTCCAATATCGCTTGGACAGCC
This sequence comes from Lepetodrilus ovalis, assembly GCA_032361185.1. Classification (NCBI taxonomy): domain Eukaryota; kingdom Metazoa; phylum Mollusca; class Gastropoda; order Lepetellida; family Lepetodrilidae; genus Lepetodrilus; species Lepetodrilus ovalis. The sequence goes on along the minus strand of JAUTBQ010190733.1, from coordinate 8,181 downwards.
TAAACACCATACTTATTTTACTGACTATCTTCAACGGTATAAACAAGATACCACCACTATTATTGATATAACTTGGGGTTACAAAGGATTTCAAAGTTGCTCGCCTGAGTAGATTTCCTCAATATTTAGTGATATTAACCGTCTAACAAGATCAAATCCTCAATACTGCGCGTAATCTTGTTAGCATCCTAAATATGTAACAAATGAACAAACGGATCCTAACAACACAATTTAATCAATAAGAATCCAGTTCAGTACTAATGAGCAGTACGATAAATGCAGTGTTCAAAATACAAAAAATTAATCCACTTTTACTAAACCATAGGAAATGACCTGCACGAAAAACGACCAGGGTAGGATGCGAACTGGTTTCGATGCAAAATGACCTGTTACTGTGTTGTTCTAGTACCGTGGAGTGTCCAGTTCTCGTGGTATCCCAGTCTCATGCTATTTATATTTCTCCCGTTATATCATGCAGAATTTGTAATAAAATGTCATCAGCAAACATAAGTTTGCAATTGAAGAAAGTGAAGCATCATAAAATGACGTGTTTTTTTTTAAAGCTAATGCACTTCTTATATGCAAAATTTGGGCTTTTCTGCCAGCAAGTATTGATTTCAACATTTTTTGTTACGAAGCAGCTCCACTATTACTGTGATGTAGAAAAATCACAAATAAATAATTACAAGCTATAAAAAATATGACATTTATGTCGTCTGATCGCAGGCATGGCTAGCATCATAAAGCATGTGACCTCAATGGAATGTCTCTTGTCGATTTCAAAATAGACAGGATCCAGTTTGGGGAGTGTCTTATTTTGATTTGTCATACCAGTTTATACCAGTATTCATCATAGATTCCTGATTCAAATGGCAATCGTGGTATCTTTAATATTATAACAATTTAATTTTCAAGGTATTTTAGTACATTAATTTAGTCATTTTCGTCATTTTACAGATTACATCTTGTATTTATGTTAATATTTCTATTTAAGGTACAGTGTCCGCTCGATATAAAGCTGAATTTGGGGTCCATGACATATAGTACTACTAAATAACAAAAATAAAAATGGGATCCACATCTGACCCAGCCTTATATCCGAATCCGCTCTGTATCGAACAACCTTATATATCGAGGGGACACTGTATTGGTTCTACAGGATTGTTAAGGTTGAAGGCATAATTGTAGAGGTTGGTCAGATCACTAGAGTACTAACCCTCTCACTGCTGCAGGCAACTGGAGATGCCCTAAAGATCAGTGCCTGTATACATTTGTAATATTAATCAGTACAGATTTATTTAATTATGTTTTCTTTTCCTAATGATACAGTAACTATTTCAAAGAAAACTACTGTAAGTAAAATTTGATAGTTCGTTGTAATACAATACAATAGTTCCACACAATTGTAATAACTTCTTCTAAAAAAAATGTAATGGCCTCTCATTATCTCAAAGCTCATTTAATAGCTTGGCTATTGTTTCTCAAAACTCTCATATCCATCATATGATACTATAGTGCTCTAAATTAATAGGTGCCAGATTGCCATGTGTAGGAGATTGCTATGACAGTACTTGCAATAAGTATTCTCGTAGATATGAGAGCTTTGAGAAACGATGCCCAGATAATTAGGCTAGCTCCGCATGCATTACTATTAGGGCTGGTCAATTTGGCAGAAAGCAGCTATCCGCTTTGGAAGATACAGGTGCATGTCACGTGACGACGAGAGCACAAAAAAAGCAACCCTGCGCAACCTGCCTCAGTCTACTGGTTTTTGTCCCACCGAGATGCGCATATCATCAGATACTGGCGCAAGCGGCACACTTTGGTTAGAAACTTGCCGGGTAGCTTGTCAAATAAAATGACATAGCTGGCAGAAGTACCCTAAAGCGGCCCACTTTTACATAGCCGGTTTGGCAAATAAAACAGCACCATTTACTATATATTGCATATGTGGCTGGAGATACTGTTATGTATTTTTTGTGTATCCCACAGTTGTGCCGATTGGTTGCTTTCCGAAATTTAATAATTCCATTGGTCAATCTTGCCCATTATGACGTTACGTAATGAGGAGTAATAATGGTCATGACGCGCGTGGACAGTGGTGATGACATCATTATACTCATGTAAACTTGACTTTTCTACAAGGAAGAGAGGCAATGTTGACTCGTTTAAACGTGTTATATTCATTCAACGCAATATCATCAATAACCCACTAGGTATGAGAGATTACAGATTATCTTTAATCTGTAATCTCTTGTACCCTGTGGGTTATTGTCTATATCTCATATAGCATGCATTGAAGTGTCATAAATATTATTATAAGGCACATCTAACTATCTAACAGCCATAACAAAATACACAAACTGTGGTCATCCTCTGTGGTCAGAGAAGAATGTATTATATTTCTGAAATTTAATAACATACTGAAAGCAATAATATTTCTCTTACCTGCAAATGTCGTTAAAACTGAGAAACAGTCTTTGAAGATTGGGTAGATTGTCAACATCAATCTGAAAAGCAAAACAATTATTGTCAGGAATGCAAATAGATGAAAGTGGAACAGTGAAATCCAAACATTTTTCTAGTTATAAACTATTAATATAAACTGAAAAAATAATAATATAGGAATGCATTCTTTTGTAGCGAACATAATTTTTCATATTCCAAATTTGAGAAAACTCACTTTTTGGCTCGTTGAAATGTACAGCAAGCCTTTGATGTTAATGTTTCTGTTGAAATCATATACCAATAGCCTGTAATTATGGACCTAAAGTAAGGTATTGTTATATCATTATTTCATAGAATGATACCGTTTCAAATTTACCTTACAAAATTGTCACCTTTTGATACATGGACAATTTATTCATTGCATCGTGTTCTTTGTGCTTGAATAAATTGTCCATGTATCAAAATGTGACAATTTGTTAAGGCAAATTTGAAATGGTATCAATCTTTGAAAGATAAAACAGTACTTTACTTTAGGTCCATAATTGCAGGCTATTGGTATGATTTCAACAGAAACATCAACATGATAAGTTAGTCGTATATTTCAACAAGTCAAAAAGTGTGTTTTTTCGAATTTGGAACATACACCGCCCCGCCACATACAGATCAAAAACGTAGATGCACATTTTGCATCTCCAAGAGAGCAAGCGCATAATAGTCCCTGATGAACGCATTTGATCTGCAATATTTCAAGAAGACATGCAGTCTTTATTGCAAAACATGGGGGACACATCAGGTACATTAAATAAGTTGCATGACGAATAAACATTGCCACGTGAAAAATCATATTTGCTACAAAACAATGCATTCCCTTATTTTTTTCTTTCAGTATATATAGACACGGTCTGTCTACCACAATCTCCAAAGGAGTGAAACCAAACCCCGAGATTACGAAACCTACTAAGAACTATTTCATGCTCAAGCTCAAATTTACATGTGGTTTATGAAAAAAAATGTATTTGAGCATAAAATCATACTCAAAAAGCTTTTGTAATCTTGGGGCCAGAATTTGAACTGGAATATTAGGAATGGAACTTTGTTCATTAATGTCCTTGACATTGGCCATGAGCAAGCACTAGAAAATAGCATGTAGCAGAATAATATTACCAGTGGCATCTATGTGAGGTCATTTAACAATTTCCCTATGCTGGTAACTGATGGATGAACAATAAGCTGCAAGTGCAGAGTACTTGACTTACAATTGTGTGTATTCTGTTTCTCCGTAGGTTCAGTTCAGCCAGTGCATCCATCCCCATTAGACTGTTTACATGACGGATTTGGTTGCCAGCTAAATTCAACACTCGGAGTTCAGACAGATGGGATAGATTTTCAATTACTCGAATCTGAAATATTAAATAAAGTACAAATCTATTACAATACTTTATTATATTTTGAACAAAATATACATTGTAATACATAGTATAAAAATTGAAGATATAAAACTATTGTAGGTTCTAATCTAACCATCAACATACAGTGTTCCCTCAATATAAGGTTGTTCGATACAGAGCGGATTCGGTTACAAGGCTGGGTCAGATGTGGGTCGCGTTTTTATTATTGTTATTTACCTGTACTATCATATAAGGCTGGTACTATAAGGCATGTTATGGACCCCAAATTCAGGGTTATATCGAGGGGACACTGTATCACCATAACAATGTGTCAATATACTCATTTCTGATATCCATATAAAACAAACATCAAACACTGGCATGCACTTGCCTGATTGCCATGTAGATCCAACACATCAAGTTTGATTAGATTTTCTAGGTTTTCAATCCTCTTGATCCTGCAGACACAAGTTATTAATATGAAAATACAACAAATAAGATTAGTGTAATATGATAATTAAATAAAATTACGACATTAATTGTAGATAGATGTAGCAAAAACATTGATACAGAAGACACATGGTAACTATGTTGAAGGATTTGTGTGGGAATACTGAAAACATTATGAAGTAAAATCCTTAATATTTTGGCATGTAATATTACGACTGTATTGTCTTTGTTCCACTCAGATATTGTTGACTGTTTTGTGTTAGGCATTGTGTTGGATGTACTCTGATATGTACATACACTCAGACACCCACTTAACAGATTAGCATGTGATATGATGACTGTATAGTATTTACTGTATTATAGAGGTAATGTTATGGGTGTATTGTACTTAATGTATCCCCAGTTTGAGCTTACGGAGTGAGTTATTGTTTACGTCACTGCGGGAATCATTCACGCACAATTGCACACAGACATTAACTATTTAATACACTGACAGGTAAAGTTATGACCATGTCATGTTTGACAGCCACCTACTTGTTTTTGCCCAGCATGAGGACTCGGAGGGACTTGAGGGCACCGAGGCCATTGATCTCCTCGATCTGGTTGTCATAGAGGTCGAGGAAGATGAGGCGTTTGAGGGTGGAGAGGTGCTGGATCTTGGTGATCAGGTTGTGCTGGTAGTTCAGTAGGCGCAGCTGTTCTTCTCCCTCCAAGATCGGACACACTGTCAACTTCCGCCTGGCGGTACGGGAAAAACATTACTGAATTGAACCACACCGTCAACTTCCGCCTGGTGGTACGGCCATAACATTACTGAATTGAACCACACCATCAACTTCCGCCTGGTGGTACGGCCATAACATTACTGAATTGAACCACACCATAACTTCCGCCTGGCGGTATGGCCATAACATTGCTGAATTGAACCACGCCGTCACATTACTGAATTGAACCACGCCGTCGCGGCAATAACATTACTGAATTGAACCACGCCTTCACGGCAATAACATTACTGAATTGAACCACGCCATCACAGCAATAACATTACCCGTCACGGCAATAACATTACTGAATTGAACCACGCTGTCACGGCAATAACATTACTGAATTGAACCACGCTGTAACGGCAATAACATTACTGAATTGAACCATGCCGTCACGGCAATAACATTACTGAATTGAACCAGTTAACTCTGCTGAATTAATAATAAATATTTTCCAATAGAGCATCTCTGGTTGCCTCCAGCAGAAAGATATAGCTAAGAGGAATTACTGAATTTTGTAAAAGCAAGCACGATGTAAGTCAGTAGGGTACAGTTCCTACCTGTCCAGGTTGAGCCGGTCTGGGTTTGAGGCTCGCTCCTCCGGTGTCCGATACACGACCGGTATGCCTGGTGCCGACGGACTCTCAGCGAAGATGACTCTGTCACCTACACATAGAACGGTCTCAGTTGTAACATGGTCTGTCAGTCACTTCATTACAACTGATAGCCACAATTGTTTTCATACATGCAGGTACATGGATTAAAACCCGATTTATCTTGCTAATAGATTATTTCACGCATAGCACTGCTTGTCAGTTTATGACAGGAAGAAACCTGCCACATCCATAGCACTGAATGTTGCAGTAAACCTATGAGCACCAACAGATCCCAAGGATGAGTTTATTTTACAATAATAATGATGATTGCATTTATATAGCGCATCACTGACAATGATAGTGCTCTGTGCTACTGATAACAGAATGTCGAGTTCATTATCTTGGAAGAATACAACAATGTGTAGTATTCCATATGTGCGTGTACACATGTAATAACCTGGCAGAGGTCTGCATGTACTCATGTAATAACCTGGCAGAGGTCTGCATGTACGCATGTAATAACCTGGCAGAGGTCTGCATGTACTCATGTAATAGCCTGGCAGAGGTCTGCATGTACTCATGTAATAACCTGGCAGAGGTCTGTGTGTACGCATGTAATAGCCTGGCAGAGGGCTGCATGTACGCATGTACTAACCTGGCAGAGGTCTGTGTGTACGCATGTAATAGCCTGGCAGAGGTCTGTGTGTACGCATGTAATAACCTGGCAGAGGGCTGCATGTACTCATGTAATAGCCTGGCAGAGGTCTGTGTGTACGCATGTAATAACCTGGCAGAGGTCTGCATGTACTCGTGTACTAACCTGGCAGAGGTCTGTGTGTACTCGTGTACTAACCTGGCAGAGGTCTGCGTGTACTCGTGTACTAACCTGGCAGGAAGGCAGCAGCTTTGTGAGCTTTCGGCGCCAGGTGGGTGCTGCGAGAGTGAGACTCCACGCTCTCGTCATCGTCAGGAGTGATGACGTCCGGGCGACTCAAGTCATGGGCGCAGGCCGCTGCAGGAACAATCGGCCTCTTGTTGCCACGGTAATGTATCGGAATCTTTTCTGAAAGAGCAAAATAGTATTAAATATACAATATCAATTAAATGTCTGAAAAATATGTGATTTATCCAAGGTGAACAACCTTCATGAACATTGGGTACCGTAAATATGACTCTTACCTCCGCTTAAAGAAGACGGGTTTGTTCCTTTAAGAAATATCATAGCTTATATTCTCATATTAGGCTTCTTCTTCTACTTGCCCAATACCACCAGATTAATAGCAAGGTGGTTTCATGCACATCAGTCCAATAAATGTCTTGGTATTCTTAACTATTTCACATTGTCACAGGAATACACACCCTGAAGAATATTACAGCCCCAGGAAAAAGTCATAGTTTTCTAATAATCTCTTAATTACATTCCAGATAATGAAGTGACAGATTGAGACACAACAACACAATGGTGGTGATACTGTTCGTCTAGTACTTCATATCGTATTCTAGTCACTTGGATTGGGATTGTCATTCTCGTGTCCAACACTAATCTCAGGTTTCGTCTGTCTGGTTAATGGCACGGTCGTCGTCACTGCCCTCGGGTCAGCAATGTGTTGTGTCAGTGTCACTGCCGTGTTGTGTCAGTGTCACAGATGTAACGCCTTCAATGTTATCTTCATAATCCACTGGATAGTTTCCAGCTCTACTACAGAACTTCACAGGCGAGTAACGTCATTGTGCTACCTACTGTAATGTTCATACCTCTGCGACATTAGACAAACAGCTAGGAAGCCTTCAGAAGTAACAGTTTTAAACATTCGTCCAATTTATGTGAACACTAGGGACAAAGTCCAGGAAAACCTACTCTTGCTTGTCCCTATGTGTTGAGCTTGGCTATTACTCGGTCTTAGCATGTCTATTGCTCGAATGGCTTAACTAATCGCTCATAATGAAATCGTTGGGCTAAAGTAAGAGGATAAGATAACTGGCCCAGCTCAGACCGTTACCTAGATTAGTTCCATGCAAGGGGAATAATCTATGTGATAAACTAATCATATAGATGATAAGGTGAGTCACCTTGTATCCTCAACTTTTAGACAACAACAGTATTCAATTTGTGGACAAAAATGTAAATAGATATGCTCTACAATTAATCAGCCAGAATAGCAGTACACATAATAAATGTTAGTCCAAATAGTATTATACTGATCTATAAGCCTCGGATATACAATCTGCAGTGTATCAAAAGCAACTGATTAATGTACATGTACTTTCCTCTCAGATGGTCTGACTACCCAGGAATGTCAACTGTAAAATGTCTATGAAAGTCAGGTGTACAGGGTATATGCATGCTAGGTGTACAAAGTTTTATTTATTTTTGTTTGTAATGGGGTTTATAGTCGCTTTCTAGAATCTTTCACTAGCATCACAACTTGTCAGTTTAGGGCAGGAGGAAACCTGCAATATCCATAGCGCTGAATGTTGCAGTAAACCTGCGAGCACCGGCTGGTACTGACAGACCAAGGATGATAACTGTAGTGC
>JAUTBQ010190722.1:0-10336 GCA_032361185.1 Lepetodrilus ovalis | reverse complement strand
GCTTGGAGTTGTAATCGTTCCAATTTATCACTATCCTCACTTGTACACCCGTCCCACACTTCACAAGCATACTCAAACAGATATCCTTGGTCTGTCGGTACTAGCTGGTGCTCGCAGGTTTACTGCAACATTCAGCGCTACGGATGTTGTGTGTCCTCCTGCCCTAAACACACAAATCGTGATGAAAGTGAAAGATTCTTGAAAGCTGCCCCAGTTAAAATGAAAGGAAACGGAGAGCATGTAGAGTCATTTGTTGTTTTCTACTATAATAATAAATGTTTTGCTCTGTGGGTCCAAAGGGCCAATGATTATGCAAATCTATTAGGAGCATGTTCTCATTGGTTATGTACAGCTAATTTAGAAACACTCACGGCTTAACAAAACTGATTTAAGGTTTTCAGTTAGCATAATTACTCTAATAATTCGAACATGAAAAATATAATTAAATTTGTATCTGTTAGCATTATTAGAAAAATACGAAAATTTAAAATGATCTGTGTTAGTATAATTAGGGACATCCAAATTAAAGTACAAAATATGGTTGTAATTGAATTGGTAAATAAATAAAGGATTTAAAAAGAAAAAAAGAAATTAAATGTGAAAAATTACTGTTTGAATAATTAGAAAATTGCAATTTGAAAATGTTTTTCATTTTCGTATTTTAGAATCTGAAATCATATTTTCAGCAAATGATTTAGGTGTTCAAATTATTAAAGGGTTCGAATAATTAGGAGAATTACGGTAAGTCGGATTAACTCTATTCTTGATAATATAGACATTGCTGGTTTTCGCTGCATGAAACATGGGGCTCCTAGACTGGATTCGAACCCAAACCTTTACATTTGTGTTATATTACCTGTTGTGCCCTGTAAGGAGAACAAGATGACAAGTTGAGCAAACTTGTCACTGAAACATAAATAATTATGAGATTGGACTGTATCTTTGACTATGCCCGCTCAATATCTGTTGGGCCCGTGGACTGACTGTAAATGTTAAGCTCTGCATTTCTGTAGCTGCGTGGCTTGCGTGACCTAGTGCACCTGTTTGATGATGACCTGGTCGTGGCACAACACTAACACTTGTAGTCTACATACACTAACCACAACTGTACATAGGTAAGGGACGGCCACTCTCTGTGTGTGTATCGGCTATGTCGCACTCGTTCAGTTGTGCGTTTTTCTCAAAGCTGGCTTCACGTGCATGAAATAATAATCTTTAAAATATTTATTTACTGCAATTAGCTTCTAAATTAAACACATTATTCAACTTTTTCTTATTTAAAAAATTTCTTCTTGAGAAAAGTGTTGCAAATATGTGAAAGATTCCTGCAGCGACATTCAACTCCATAATCACACTCTTGAAAAAAAATATAGGTTTTTATAAACAAACTGGACCTTTTAATCATGTATATATGCATACATTATGCAGGATATGTTTCACTGTGTGTGCTTTTTGTCTTAATGTGGTCTTTGTGTGGGTGACGGACAGAGTTTATACGTTTTCAAAATATTTAAGTTGCTAGATGCAAATTCTTCATTGTTAAAGTAATAATTATAAAAGCTTAATTTATACATCCTAGAAGGGCTACTTGTCCTTAATAAATGTTGGGTATCTTATGAACGTTATTCTACTGAGATCAAGTCTAGAATGTGTGACATTGTTACACTTGCCACTCTGTACCTGATGTGCATGTTTCCTGTGTGTTTCAAGTCAGTGATTTGTGTGTGTGCGTTCCTTTCTTAGTTGCACCAATGATATAATATGAATGTTTTAGGTTTGATACTTTATTGAGTTTATATATGATATTTTACCTATTTTGCAGTCAGTCTAGCTATTTCTTTACACAGTTGTAGTTGAAGAAATTAAGAGTGGTTCAAATTACACATGTTTCATGTACCTGCATGTTTTTATCCCCCCACACAACATCAGAGGCTTATTGAATATAGCATGATCGATTTTTTTTTCTTCTAAAGTATGTTATTCTGAAAATAATTGTTATGAAACATAGTAAAATATATTCTTCCATGTCAATTGAGTACAAACTGACAGGTGATGACCATATGGCAGCACCGTTATAGTTATAGCACTAAGTGTTTCAAGAGTACGTTTACCTTCATTAAGTATTGTACATTTCCCCATGTCATTTAAAGGCACGGTTACACACAGCATGAACCAATGTAAATGTAAAACTATAAGTAGTGTACTATGTATCATATGTAGATACATATTGTCAGGAGATAAATTTTTACTATTATTTTAATATATATGTGCTAGTGTAAATTTTTAACAGAAAAGTGTAATATTTATGCTGATGTCGGTGTTTTAATACTCTTGAGCTGCAGAAGGCACTGGGGATCTCACAAATGTTTCCTAGTTGTTCGTTTTTTTACTATTTTGTTAATTCAATAGGTATTTTTTGTTTGTTTCATTATTGTTATATCTCGAGGAATACTTTAGCATATACACAATATCTGTAACCCAGGCATGGCAATTTTCCGCGATTCCATGGAAATCAGCTCATTTATTTGTCCAGGGGTCGATTTATTTTCCCTGGACCTGCATCCCCCATACCTCAGACTTGTTTTTCGCTGTAATCACAATTATCACAGGGCTCGACATCAACTTTTTGAGGCACCTGTGCCCTATCATACTTGTAAAATCTTTCAATCTGGGATTATTCACCTGGCCGCCTGTGGATTGTACCTGTCCCAGACAGGCGGACAGTCCTTACTGTTGAGCCCTGTTATCAGTTGCCATGCCTGGTAAACGGTGATGTGTTCGGTGTGTGTGAAGGCGCCTGTAACACGGCCACCTCCTCCTACACGCACTTGTGTTACTGTTTCACGTGCGATGTTGTTTTCTCACATGTCCACTAATTGTTGGTTGGTGTGGTTTCTTCTGTTCAAGACTTGTCTCTGAGCCATGCTACTCGTCATTCATCCACACATCTACCAGGTACTCGTAGGTCATAGGTCATAGTCACGTGCACTCGCCACAATATTGATGTCATGTTATTCTGTTGCGGTTCTTAGCGAGGACAAGCTCTTCATTAGATAGATATTTTTATAGCGTTCATGAATATAATCTTTGCTAAAATTTCAAGTTCTTATCTCACAGGTTGTGAAACCGATGTATAGTCCTCGTGCCATTTACATGTCATATTTAACTGTTGGTTGATGGTGCTGCGTTCATGATACCTAGAATAATATTTCTGCATTGTAAGACCTTTTTTTACTCTAGAAGCTGGACAGAAGGGGTGGTGGTAGTACAATAGCAAAATGTTTGGATTTTGGAACCAACGTCCTGAAGTTCAAATATCTCGCTGGCAGCTCGGCAGCAATGTTCACAAATGTTACCTTTCTGATGCGATGTTAATAGGATGTGCTGACTGTAGAGTGGCAATGCAGATATCATCCTTGGTCTGTCAGTACCAGCCAGTGCTCGCAGGTTTACTGCAACATTGTGAGCTGTGGATGTTGCAGGTTTCCTCCTGCTCTAAACTAACAAGTCATAATATAAGTGAGAAAATCTTGAAAGTGGCTCAAAATCCCAATTTATTAACAAATTTAAAATGGAAGAAGCTGACCGGGGAACATGGGATTGCTAAAGAGGTTTCTCGTACACGTTCCATGTCTGTCATGTGTTCACCTCCATGTCATGGTATATTACAGCAGGACGAACTAACAGATGCAACCAACAAGAAGCAAAAGATGCAAGACAACATTACAGGTACATGTACTCTTGAGTGTGTCACGTGCATGGCTTCGAGAAACCTGACAGTTGCTAACTTCATACTAGCAGTGAACCAAAAACTAATCATTGGTAACACAAATTTGTTATTTTCTCTCCTGAATACCAGTATTTTGTTTTGTTTTCTACCAGTTTCATTACAGAATGGTGCTTAGGAACGCTTTTGAATGCTACTTACCATTAATGATTTTCATGTTATTGGTCAATCAATGTTATTTCGTCGTTTAACATATTTGTTTATGGACTAGCAATGTTTTCCCGAGGAATGCTGTGAGAGTTTGCATTAGAGAATTGCTTGAATTTCAAACAGAATTGGTGCATGTCTACTGCTTGTCCCTCCATGGGATTTGATATGACACAATGCTTATGAATAGAAGACACAATACCATATCATAAGTATACACTATGCTTATGAGAAAACATAATACTTATTATACTTATGAATACAAGGCACAATATTTATGATAAGCAGATACAATATTTATGATAAGCAGACACAATACTTAATGATAAGCAGATACAGTACATGTACTTATGTATGCAGATACAATACTTATACTAAACAGATACAATACTTATATTAAGCAGACATGATACTTACGAGTAGCAGACACACTATTTATCCTTAGCAGACACAATACTTATTATGAGTAGTACCAGCCGGTACATTCAGCGCTACGGATGTTGAGGGTTTCCTCCTGCCCTGAACTGACAAGTCGTGATATTAGTGAAAGATTCTAGAAAGCGACTGTAAACCCCATTACCAAAGAAATATACAAAAATGAATAAATAAAAAAAATGAAATAAAATTATCATGCGCATATAATACTCTTGATATTCTGACACAATTCTAATCCAACCGAAAGATTACTTTTTGAGCCACATTTGACCGGTGTTTGAGCATGTTTGACAGCTAACCCCTACCAATTCCCCCTCCGACCCTAACGCCTTTGTTTTGTGTGGCTGACTTTGTAGGGCTGAATAACAAGCTGAAGGATTCGGAGACCAGCCAGGCTAAGTTAACCGAGGAGGTTCGCTCCCTCAAATCACGAGGATCAGGTGGGTTTGAATCTCTGAAGAGACAACAATGGTTCCTGGGCACCCTTTTGTGATGCTAATGTATCCACTAATGACCATAGCACTCTCGTAACTATCTTTTTCCTGATGACTACGAGAGCATTATTGTCTCAGAGTACAAGAGCTTCATTAGAGGACACCATGACCCCAAGATTACCAAACATTTTGAATACAATTTTGAGCTCAGAAACATTTTGAATACAATTTTGTTCTCAAGCTATAAGTTTAATTGGGAAGTAGTGAACAAAGGTTTGGGTTGAGCATGTACTGAAAACAGTTTCGTAATCTTGGGGTCAGATGTATGTGCTGACTTTGTTAACAAGCTGTGGTTGGCATGAAGCATGTGTGTGTCTGTTTGTGTGAACTTGAACCCAGACTACATGATGTCTGTAGCTGCCAACATTGACACTTTACGATTGTGCTACCTTGAGATTGACCCTTTTTCTTTGTCCATTGGTCATCATCGCTTATGGGTGAAATATTCCTGCTGCGACGTCAAGCAATAATTCGTTCATTCATTTATTGTTCTACACGGAAGAATAATTGAGGATACAAGCCGTGATATTGGTGAAAGAAAAAGAAATAACTTTTTTTCTTTTTTAAGTGATAAATTCTTTTTTCTTCATATTGTATGAAAATTATGATTGTGAGAATATGAAATTACTTGTATTGAAAGGTAATAATGTAAATGTAACAATCTTTCCATTAAAATAACATGTTGATTGTAAATTTAAGAATTTGAAGTTGCTTGTATTGAAAGGGAAATGTGTGAATTATTGTATAAAGGTGAGAATACTGGTTAAAAAAATTGAAGATAATATATGTTCACAAATCATTAGATTGTAGATGTAAAGAAGAAAATTGCACAAGTATATTAACCTTCTCTACACTTAGGACAACCTCAGGTGCCCTAATCCAGCAGAGATTACAGTAGCTGCCTGAATGCGACAATGTGATGTATCATTGTGTACCATATGTGTTTCCAGATCTTCAACATCAGCTAAAATCTAGCAAGGATAAGATGGATGAACTAACAGAGGACCGCAACAGAATTGTATGTAAATCCTCACATGTCCGTCTGTCTGTCTGTCTGTCTGTGTGTCTGTGAGCTGTATCAATTCGCTTGTAGTCGCAGACTAAAACATTGACTTATTGAACTATGGACTCGTCTTTTAAGCAATCAGTGACCTGAAAAGCCAAAATAAATAAATCTAGTTGCTGTGCTTTGATATTTAGTATTGTTTCATTTATTAATTTCTGGTAAATAATCAAAATAGTAAACAAGAGCATCCATTTTAATTTAAAGCCTTTTTTAAAAACCTATTTGATATTTGTAATATTCTCGGAAATAGTCGTAAAGATTTTTCAGTCGCTAGCAAAAGTAGGCATTCTATACTCCGTTATAGCATAGATAGTCAGCTTGTATGTTGGTTACTCTGACAACTCAGATCTGCTGGATTCCCTTTTACAATAGAACACATTGCAATGTTAACAAAACAGTCTGGGGTTTTTAATCATGTATTACAATAAATTAAATAAATACTTTTTTTCGGTTAACATTTATTATTAAATATCAAGTTCGTCGCTGTGGGAATCTTTCACCCATTTGCGACGAACTTGATATTTAATAATAAACGTTAACTTAAAAAAAGTTAATCTCCATATTCACTAAATATCAAGTAATTATGTGAATATTTGTCAAGAAGATTTAAATTCTGTTGTCAGTTTATCCATCATTGAAGGCTGGACTAGATGCCTAGATTACGTGACATATATCCATGATATGATATCTACCCAACTCTTACACCATTCTCTAGTGCACCCTGTCGTCCTGTTACAGTTCTGGGTGTCGTTTCTCGAAGCTCTCTTATCTACTACGTAACCATAGCCACTCTTGGCGATCTCTAATACATGGAGCTCGTGCACTTACGAGAGCGCTATGGTCTCATAGTAGATAAGAGAGCTTAGAGAAGCAATACCATGGCTTAACGTGCCGCAGTACGATCGTAGTCCTGCAAGATTCGTATCTCGTTATCCGCAAGTCGGCAGATACGACTCTCGTAGCGCTGTGATAGTTCTGTAGAACGTGACTCCGGCCTGTGTTAATATCTATGATGCACCTGTTTAGCCATCTATAACTGTAATAATTAATATTAATTATTGACTTACACTCAGCAGATGCTAAGGAAGTAGTACACCATTGACTTCAATACATTAGAGTTTGGGATAGCAATGTTCTTGAAATTTAATTTGTGAAATAGTAATGTAATAGAAATGAATTGTATGTCCATATAGTCAATTTCGTTTCAATTCCATTGCTATGTCATAGTATTGATATAAAATTGAAATATTTTGAGAGCAAAATAAGCTTACGATTTGTTGATTTAGAGTTATACAACTGAAATTGTACACGTGGAAGTTATGTTACTAGGCTGTTACTATTGTGTCAGAACGTTCTCCATTGCTGTGCATTGTACTCGTGGCTTCGTAGTGTGTGTAGCCTTTATTTCACTTCTATTTCAGTATATGCGATTTTTGTTTTCTCATTAATGTTATATGTTGTACATGAAATATTGTCACTTCATTTGTTGTTGAGCTTTTGATGTTTTGAGTGTGGTCATTAATATAATGTATGAGACTATGGATGCAACAAAACTACATGACCACTTTATGTGACCACTGGATCACCTCATCTGACCACCTGATCACCTCATATGATCTCTTGATCACTCCATCTGACAGCCAGAGCACCATGATCACCAGTATACCCACACTAGATCATCAGTGAAAGAACGACTGTAAATTTCTAAGTTATGATTCATTAGTTTTCCATCATGCTTAGGCTTATTCTAGATCACATAGAAACATTACCATGATACTTTTTCAAACCTTCTGAAGACCTTTATAAGAATATTCCACTGGGTGTTGTATCTCATCACGTCATTATACGTTCAACATCGGCCACAGATCACACCCGGTTGCTAACACACATTGCATCATATTAACAAGACATGTTTTTCTTCCGTTCGTTTGTTTGTCTGTTCGTCCGTTCGTCGGCTCAACTGACCCGCCGCAAGTGTGTTATATTTTTGTTTCCTTTTCCTCCCCAAAGGAAGCACAGTTATCGGACTTGATGAAAAACTCTGGTGATAGCTCTAAGCAACTCTCACTGATGAATGACCAAGTAGCGGAGAAGACTAGGTTAGTTCTCATACGCTCGGCCGCCATCGCCGTCGGTAATATCGCCACTGCACCACTTGCTGCTTGCTTTCTCTGTCCACCGCTGCATGCTGTATTTATCCTGACACTTTTACTATCACATTTTTTGTTCATTTTACGATCGTTGGTGTTGGAACCATGTTTCTGTTGTTGATGTTTCTGTTGATGATGGATGTTGTTGTGCATGACGTGTACCACCACTAGAATCCCACGTTACCTCAACCCCCACCATCCCTACCCTTCTGTCACACGTAGGAAGAGTCGCATACCATGTGTCCATGTAAAATCATCGCCGATATCAAGCTGTGTCCTTCAAAATTAAAGCAATAATTATTTCTTGTTTTCCCCCTGAAGATCTCTGTATATAAGAAGGTGGTCCTTTCTTGGACTCTTGTATAGCATCAGGCCACCGTTCCACATAATGATCATAGCACTACGAGAGTCGTAACTCTATATTAATGTATCCGAATTATGACTATCGTAGCGCTACGAGATTCGTTACTCTATTTGAACGCATGGGAGTTATGACAGTTTGTGGAACAGGGCGTCTTGACCTAAAAACATTACATTCACTCAGGAAAGATAACTATATAGTAATTCCTCGTAACTCGTTAGATGTTGTCTATTGTTCAGCAAGTAATAATTCTTGTGTTCTTTCTTGTGTTGACAGTAGGGATGGGGGTGTTTGATGTGGTCTTGTAACCTTGGTTACTTGATTCTTTGATTTGGTTTTGGTTTTATTTTGCATTGTTATGTTTTGCCTTGCAAAATTAATGTTGTGTTTATTAATTTTTGGTGTATGCATGTGGTTGATGTGCTTTATTATGTTTGCTTGTTACTTATCTTTCATATTCATATTAATTTTCAGCATCATCTGTAGCAAGTACAACAGCAATCAGTATATAGCAGCTACTGTGAATTTGGTACAGCATAGCAATATAGTCTGAAACTGATGCAATATAGCCATATAGTCTTGAAATGATGCAATATTTGCAATATAGTATGAAATTAGTGCAATATAGCAATATAGTCTGACATTGGTGCAATATAATCTCATCACTATTGGGTTGGATTTTGTAGTTTCTACCTATTGAAGATCCTTAATCTCTGAGAGTATATATACATTTAAAGTTACATGTAGAATACGTTTCATGTGATATTTACTGACCATATGTATTTAATGCTCTATTATGTTTTGAACTATGTTTGGTATAAAGTATTGTATTTTATTTTATTTATTATTTTTAATACATTTATAGAAATGTACGAGAAGTATTTTTTTTTATATATGCATTTGTCGCATATATTCGTGATAAGTGGTATTTGAGGATTATGTTGGTTTGCATAAAAAGTATGTATATAACTGAAATAAAACGTTAATGTGCTTGTCACGAAAAGACACGTTGACATATCAACTACATTGTTTCAACTAAATCAGATGCAACAATATAGAGACGATTGACAGAGGCATTGGTCATGATGAAAAATTATGATTTTTATCATAATGTAATATCATTATCAACATGACAAATTTGAGTAGCGTAAATTGTCATCTCATTTGACCATCAGCTGTTTGATTAATAACAGTGTTCGAAATTAAAAGAGGTCATCACTTAAAGTAATTAATTTATGATACATCCAAGATTGCTTCGACACCCAAGTTAAGCTTTTCCTTTAATAATTTCGAACACTAGATTTCATTGAATGCAATAGCATTACATTGTTCATGGCATGTTGCAAGTTGAAGCTTGTAACTAATTTGATATGAAAGGGGTTTGTGAAGCTGAATCTTAACTCAAATATCATGATTTATTTGAGTATTATTTGAGATACATTATGCGTAAGCAATAATTTATGTAAATGTCACTATATTAAATGTAATTCAATAAGAGTTTCCTTTCCCACATTATACAACTTGGGTTCTATTTATTAATTCAAAACATGGCATGCAATGTTTCACTGTTCGTAATATATTACTAGTATTTTTGCTAGAATACATGCAATTTATGGTGAAGTGAACATTCTAACAGATCTCGGATGTTATGAAACAAGTATTTTCAGAGCATCAACCAAGTATTCTTAAGTATTAATTTTGCTCACCACTTGATATTGCTGGTGGGTGGCCCAGTGGTACAGTGGTAGACTGTTAGACTTCAGAGTCATCTGAAACCATCATGATAGGATGTGGTCTGTACACACCATGGTCCGTCAGTACCAGCCAGTGCTCGCAGGTTTACTGCAACATTCAGAGCTACAGATGTTGCAGGTCTTTTACTGACCCAAACTTATA
>JAUTBQ010190711.1:0-10336 GCA_032361185.1 Lepetodrilus ovalis | reverse complement strand
AAATCTAGTTCCAGTATTTGGGGGAAAGCTTCCCCACAAAATATTTGTCGGCCCTTAATTTATTTTGTTGAGTATATGAGGCACAACTTAGATTTGTCTGGTATTCGCTCATTGTCGGCCCACCCATCCCTGTTGTTGCCTAGCCCATCGTCGCTACCTATTTGCTGAGCTGTCTAGTGTCGCGCCCTGCAGAGGAAGGATGCATGGCTTTCAGGCAGGCTAAATAGAGCCTGTTTTTAACAGTTGTACGACAATTCTCTGTTGATAGGAGCAGCAGATTTTATGAGACAATTCTTTTAAATTTTTTTTTTAAAGTGTCATCTTTTTAGGTCTGCCACACCCAGGTCTCATAGCAACTCCACCAGTTTGACAGTGCTTACCGTAATCTAGTCTAGAAATTTAAACTTTTTCTTTTGGCTAACATTCGGGCACCCCAGGATAGTTACATCCCTCCCTCTATCGCATCAAAAATTCACAATTTCGTCTGTTCATTAAGATACTGTAGGGCCATTTTAACCCTCTCACTGCTGAATTGGGCACAAACACAGCTAGGGCGTCTCTGGTCACCTCCAGCATGGAGAGGGTTAAACATGTGGTTCCCTCACTTGCAAATTGCTGGTTGTGAGTTCCCTGATAGGCGTGATACATTTGGTCTGTCCATGCATGATGTGGAATTTCATTTTTCATGTGGACATTGGGCAACATTCGTATCATTTGTTCCCTTGTATTTTATTGGTAGTATATGTTGATCCTGAAGTAAGCATTAAAAGCATACTATCACAGATGGTTGACCTATATAATGGACAAACAAATTTCTATCTGAGACTTTTGTTATTTACTGAAGTACTTATTCCCAAACGCCGCTAGATCGAATTCGCCACATTGTGGATTTTGACTATAAATATTTGTACTTATTACTCAAACATAGTGCTATACTCTCTCATTTAAATCTGTGATTGTATGCATTTAATCCATAAATGGGCAATTTCACTTTACGGACTAAGAAATATGGGACTTTGAAGTTTTCACTTTTACAATGTCTCCTGTGGAACACACGACAATCAAGTTTTTTTAGTCGTTATTGTTTGTTGTTATTTGGAATGAATGTATGCATTGTAACATAGCCATGATATGTACTATTATATGGTATTCAGTGTTTTGTGCCCAGGTGAATTTTAGAATTGAAATGGAGAAAAAAAAAACATAATAAAATCCAGAGAGACAAAAAGAAATTAAATATTGAAAAGATAATTTTGATATTTTTATGTGAATTATTTCATAAAATAAAATAATTTTAATTTTAATTAAATTATAATTTACCAGAGGTCACTGGACAACCAACAGAAGATCAGGTGGATTTGAAACATTTTCAAAATTATCATTTTATTTTGTACATTTAATTATCATTTTTTAATTGCATCTATTATAGGTGAATGTATGAATGGCTGGCCACCTATACCTGTTCAATTCAATAATATTAACAAGCGTATCACATATTATATTACTCTCATTAACTTTGATTTGCATGGAAACTAATATATATCGTATATTTATCTGATTTATTATAATGGACCAATGAAATTGACAGGATGTATCACATGCTTCCCTGCATGTTCATTTGGCTTTGCATATTCTGCACATTTTTAGCTGATGTCGACACAACCATTGAGGATGATAGCATCAATTGTGAAAATGTTTTTAAAAATTAGGAAATTGAAAGTAATAAATTAAGAATTGAATTTTGGACAGATAAAAATATCAATTTCTGTTACTTTTATGTCTAGTTCTAAGGATGATTATTTCTTATTTTCTTTATTTATTTATTTATTTATTTATTTATTTATTTATTTATTTATATTTATTTATTTATTTATTTATTTATTTATTTATTTATTTATTTATATTCTTACTTACTTACTTACTTACTTACTTACTTACTTACTCATTTATTTATACTTATTTATTTTGTTATGCCTTTATCTTTCTTTATTTTTCATTTTCTTTTTTCTTTCTTTCTTTTTATTTTCCTTTTTTTCTTTGTTTTCTCTTACGTTTATTTATTTTTCGATGTTCTATGTTGTCGCCTATGGGTGAGATATTCCCGCTGCGACGTAAAGCAATAATTCAATCAATCAATCTATTTTCTATAAAAGCTGTTCATACCGTAACGTAACTTGGTTCTTGTGGTACCTCTAGCTGGACGACTGTCACCGCGGCGTGGTGTTTGACGGCCTGGAGACCCTGTTCTCACAGAACTATCTGACCACCGCCAACGCCATCCTGAAAGCTCTCAACAATCGCCGCTTCATCTTCTTCGTCTCTCTCAAGCTGGACTACTCCGTACTAAAGGAACAGGAGAAGAAGGAACAGGAAGAAATAAGTAGGTTACAATTTCTTTTAAATTAAATTATCTGTTGGAAAAAAAAAGAAGATATAAAGCTATAAAGCCATTAAAAATCGCTCAGACCATTAAAATAAATATGGCAGCCATAAATGGGAGATTTCAGCTTGACACCAACCCTGAATCTATTATGATAGAATCATCTAACATTGGTGCTGAAATATTGTGGGATAAAATATCAGGCTGAAATATTGGGAGATAAAATATTAGAGATTATATGAAGAAATGTGTTTAGATAAGGGTTTACTGTTTTCATCACAAAATGTACAATTTATGTCTATGTTGTCACATGTCTGCCTCACTAGTCCAAGAGCTATGAAGCCTACTATATTTTCTCCTCCTCACATTACAGAGCGTCTTGCCCAGGAAGCTGAGGAGAAAGAGCGTCAGCGCCTAGAGGACATGTCAGAGGATGAGTACGATGCCCTCTCGGAGGATGCCAAGGCCGTGGTCGACCAGAAGAGACTCGCGATCAAGAAGTTGAGAATTCGAAAGTAAGAGAACAATCTTAGTTAAATCCTCTTAAATCCAGTCCCAGTGGCTCCTGAAACATACAATACCAAACATACAGTATTAGCCCTGAGCAATTAGGGCCCTTTGACATCATTTGGGGGATCATAGATGTCAAGATGAATACAAATTTAAGAGGTCATGTATTGAGTCAGGCAGAGAACTTCATTTGGTCCTTGTGTTTTTAGTGACAGTCGTGAAAAGACAAGTTATTCGCCTGGAATACTGTAACTTCCAATGTTTGATGCTCATTTTTATTATGTTTCCAAATAAGTGTATTTCCCAGCCAGAGAAGTAGTGTATGAAAAAGCAGTCATTGAGTCTGGGTCTAAAGGATGATTATTATTTTTGTAAACATTTTGTATGTGTTCTGTTGCATGCTCTTTTTTCATAACAGATTCCAGTTTCCCGGCAAAATGTCATGTAATTATTTTTTTCCAGTATCATCAAGAACTAATTTTAGATACAGTGTCCCCTCGATATAACTCTGAAGTTGGGGGTCCATGACATACCCCCCGCGTTATAGTACCCGCCTTATACAATATTACAGGGAAATACACATCTTTTAAATGGGACCCTGCATTATATCCAAATCCGCAGTGTATCGGACCGTGTTCTATCGAGGGGGCACTGTACTAGTATTTTTTTCAGATAAGGTTTTCATAAGATATCAAATTATAAATTTTTTCAGACTGAGGTCAAAGAAAAAAGGGTAAGTAGGTCGGTTATATGCATTCTGAGCACTGACTGCACGTTTGTTATGGTTGGATCAAGCTGTTAAATAACAGTGACTGGCATATGTAGGTATTGTGGTTGTCATTGTATGTGAGCATTAGCTCACCTTGCTACAGCAACATTTGCCTGCACAATCAGGGATCACATGAGAGATTTACTATAAATCAGATAATAATGTTTTCTGGTGATATTATTTTTTTGTCAAAGCATGAAATATTATTTTTTTGGCCTGCAAAATAGCTCATAGTTTCCTGGATGGGTGGATTTTTTTCACTAAACTCACCAGTTGTTATATGCACCAAGATGGATGAAATCTTTGAGATGAAATCTACAATGAAATAACACAATTTGGATATTCTAATTCCAGATTTATGGTCATTATGATACTGTAACATTGTGAGTTAAATAATGGGGCAGGTATGCATTTCTATATCCATATTGTTGGGTTTAGTCAATTTACCCAATTTCAAAATTATTTGAGATAATTTACAGACAATATCCATAACTCAATCATTTGATGACTCCACAAAATTCAGTATAGTGGTCCAGGACAAAGATTTGTACATGTACTTTCATATATGTCAATGGGAGTGAATATGGTCAAGACACATTTTGTATATTTTTGTCACTTATGCATGAGAACGTATTTGGCTATGACATCAAATTATGCATGTACAGTCACTGTGCTTGTACTCAAGGCACTGTATCACTGAGGAACTATTATACAGAGAAACTATTAGGGCTGAAAATCATAGGTAATTTCACTATCATGATAGTATTGCAATAGTGAGAATTACTATCACAATACTATCACAATTTGACAAACATATCATATCGAGATAGCATCACGATAGTACTTGAGTATGCAAAATGATTGTTAAAGACATGTTAGTGGCTATAATTTGTTAATTAATTAATATGTGTTTAGGTATATATCGGTATCAATAAAGTGTCCTATTCAGAAATTGGATATCTTCCCCTATAGGTTGCAATTGATGTCATTAGAATTGTTTCCAACTCAATGCAAGTTAGAAGTGTCTGTTATGATCAGGACTATTAAGTTGTAGTGTCAGAAAAGAAGTCGAGATAAAGATTAAAAAAATAATAAATATCGATACTATCGATATTCTATCATACAGTTATCAATTGCCAAGTTTGTTATCGATATATGGCTATCTGGACACACAATCTCGCAATAAGTCGACTTATCAACCAATCGTTACACCCCTAGAAACTATTACCAGTAATGCAGTTTCAGCGTCATTATGCAGTAACTATGTTGTTGTCCCACATCGGGCGCCATTGCAACAGGACCTACACATCTTGGAGTAGCTGGATGTCCAGCACTCTACCGACTTAGCCGAAGGGATAATCCTGCTGGCTGACACCAGTAGGAGCATTTGCTATGACACAGCTACATACACACTGGTCAAGCGATCTCCCTCTGATGTTTCGAGTGTATGATGTTGCGAGTGTATTTTGTATATGCTGATTCCACTAGAGCTGAAATAGTATTATCAACATCTGGAATTTATTCTTCAGAGAACAAGAGGAAAGGGCTGAACGAGAGAGGAAGGAGAGAGAAGCACGAGAGGAAGAACTACGCAGATTGGAGGAAGAAGCGTGAGTATGCTCTTATCGTCTGTCAGTCACGTGTAACTATTTAGAATGTGGACATATGTTTTGTTTTGCAGTGTAATAGGGAAACAATGCATGTTTTGCTCATATGTCTTAATTTGCTTTCTGCAAGCTATAGCGTAGCTATTTTTTTTTTTTACATTTTGTTTCACGATACTCAATTTGTGTGTGTATCGTATGCTGTGTACTGAGCGAGCTAGGATTTTTTATATAGAACATAATAGGTATATGAGTTTGAAAAGGCCGAATTTATTCGACATACATTACATATGGAATTATATACAAGCAATAAAAATTGGGAATGACAAAAACCTAACTAATACAAAGTACATATATTGTGAAATCTAAAAAATAGGTGGGGGACCTAAAGCCACAGTCGCAGACTCCCCACCCGAGCAAAGGACACGAAAACCCGAAAGTATTACGCAAATTACACAAACCACCAAACTAAGCTACTAAGGGGGTGGAGTAGTGATACAACAGCAAAGAGCTGTCACGAAAAACACCAACATGTAAAGCAAAACAAAAATGAAAAACAGGGTCCAACCCAGTTGGAGAACCTGGAACAAAAGACATTGTCCATATATCATGTCCATGGGGTACGGATAAGATGTCACCCTAAACAACTGTGGCTATCTGTATCCGAATATACTTCTTGTATGCCTTGCTATGCCAGCGTCCCATGGCCTCGATCCGGGCTTCTGACATACCATTAGCAGCCGCTGTGGTAGCCGCCCCTAGGCGGAAGCTATGGCCTTTGTAGTGCTTGGGATCCAGACGTGCCCATCGCAATGCCATGTTCAACTGCTCAGTGAAGAAAGCACGTGACACTGGAGTTTTGTCCGGGAAGATGTAGAGCGGACCCTTGGAGGCACCCCTCATCTGTGAGTAGCGCAGGTAAGCAGCCACCGGACAAAGAGGGCCTGGTTGAGACGCAATCTGCAAGTAAGTAGGGGTCTGACCACTATGTTTGAAACTGGACATCTTGACCACTAACGACCTAGTGGACTGTTGTGTTTGTAAATGGACATCCGCATATTGCAGGGTATGACGCTGGTCTGAGTTGACAAAGGTGAATTCACCCACCCTCAGGAAAGCATGGAAAGCCAAAAGGAACATGCTTTTGATTAAAACATTATAATATGGGGCCTCCGAGGTGACATCCACCGCTCTAATCAGTAAGTGGAGGACATCCGGGGTAATAGGTAAGCGAGCATCGCACTGGGGCTTCAACTTGCGGGCCCCAGCAAGCATCTTCTGTACAACAAAATGCTGATTAGGGTCAGGCACACCTACTAATTTGTGGCAGTAGGACACAGCTGACAATTGGGATGTGATGGTGCCCGGAGCTAATCCGCGGTTGACAGCAAATGTAATATACTCTATAATATATGCAGGGGGCGTCGGAAAAAGCACCACTTGGCGGCGTACACGGTGAATAAAACCGTAGACCGTCTTCAACGCCGCAGTGTACGCCCGGCGGGTACTGATAGACAAGGCCGCCTGGAGAATGCCAGCAGATGTGTATTGGCAGGAAGCAGTGCTGTAGGGAGCTCGGTAGGTGTGGCCGCCAAGCCCGGGTACAAGGCCCTGGCCTTCCGCCCCAGTAACTAAGTTGGTGATGGCCTGGGACATCAGATGACATGTCGGCTCCGCCTCGGAGTCAGAGTCTGAAGCCACGTCAGGCAACTGCTGGCCCATCGCTGAGGTAGAAGGCCCAGCCGTCCCCGGCTGGAGCTGCGCCACGACCTGACGGGTGATTGTGGCCACCAAATCTGCTTTGTCCCCCGGGCTGATCCCAGACAACCCAGTTGCCGATGGGACCGACCCTGGGGTCGCCGCAGAGGAATGTGCCGTCGAACCTGACTGTGTATCGTCTTGGAGCATCGCACTGGTGACAGTGTGCGAGTGTCGCAGTCGCTTTGGCCTGGAATCTGGCAATCCAGTTGCCACAGAGTCCGCGACAGTGTCCAACAGTGTAAAATGGGCAGGCCGTCCCCGCTTCCTGGGCGGGAGGGCCCAGACTCGCTGTCCTTTACGTGGCATGTCCTGACCTGGAACAAATAACAAAACCACCAACAGACAGGAAACAAAGCATAGAACTGTACATAGCTAAAATCCCCGTAGGTCACTATACTCTCGCAAAAAGGAACCTAAATGCAAATATAGACCCCCAAAACTGGGGACATGGCACTATAACGTAACCGCAGCTATTGGGGGGGAAAAAATGGTAACTGGATGATCCCCACTGTCGGGGGAGTTATGCACCAGGTAAACCCTAACACATACCCCACTGTCATGGGACGTATCACATGGGAAACTGAAACCAAGGCAACACTCATCGCACTTAAATGTTCCCCACTGTCAAGGGACAATCTAACTAGGGCAACTGAAAAATACACATCACACTGGAAAATGTACCCCACTATCAGGGGACAATCTAACTAGGTCAACCGATAAATACACGGCACACTGTAAATGCACCCCACTGTCAGGGGACAATCGAACTAGGTCAACGGTAACATCGCAAAAAGGAACCTAGATGCAAATATAGGCCCCAAAACTGGGGACAGGACACTATAACGTAACCGCAGCTATGGGGAAAAGATGGTAACTGGATGATCCCCACTGTCGGGGGAGGTATGCACAAGGTAAACCCCAAACACATACCCCACTGTCAGGGGACGTATCACATGGGAAACTGAAACCAAGGCAACACTCATCACACTTGAATGTACCCCACTGTCAGGGGACAATCTAACTAGGTCAACTGATAAATACATATCACACTGGAAAATGTACCCCACTATCAGGGGACAATCTAACTAGGTCAACTGATAAATACACATCACACTTGAAAATGTACCCCACTATCAGGGGACAATCGAACTAGGTCAACCGATAAATACACTGCACACTGTAAATGCACCCCACTGTCAGGGGACAATCGAACTAGGTCAACTGATAAAACACACATCACAGTGGAAAATGTACCCCACTATCAGGGGACAATCTAACTAAGTCAACTGATAATTACACGCCACACTGTAAATGTACCCCACTATCAGGGGACCATCGAACTAGGGAAACGGAACACTATTGTCACACAGAAATGTACCCTACGGGCATGGGACAATTCAATTAGGGAAAGTGAGCAACACCAAATGAACGCAGGCGGTAAAACAATGACCCTAACACGCAGCCCACTGGTTACTGGTAGGTGACGAATGAATATTAGAGAACTGATAATACTGTAGAAACATGACGCCTACATACCTGATGAGAAAAGCTAGGCCGAGCAGCTGAAGGCACTGTCTCAAACTGGTAAGTGGCGACGTGCGTTTAAAACTGCCCCTCGGATGCTACGTAGGTATCTGCGCAAACCCCTCGCATTCAGGTGCACACCATCATGTGAAATAAAGAGCTGCCAGTCCAGTGTCATGTTCCGGTGTGGCCAAAATACAACGTCTTGCAACTCTCGGCACACACACTCCCTCATAATCCAATCTGCGCGGGCGTGAGCGATGGTAAGAGGCAACAACGAAAACCACTGGGGTATGGACGAGCAACAAGTTTGCGAATTCCACAACATTGGTGGCCAACACGTACGGGGCAAGGCAAGTCCGTCGGTCTAAGTCGTAAGGTCCCAAATCCAGAATGATGGCATCCGCACGGAAAGCGTTGATGTCCTGTACGCGCACCCTGGCACCAGCGACCGTGAGTCCGCCAATCCCGAAGAACGAGATACGAAATTGCCGCCGGTCCAAATCCAAATTGGCACAAAAACCTGGTCACTATATGTTTTTTAGCGGCCAACTAAACTATGACCAACAACTAGGAAATGGCTAGCCATCCAGACATCCTGACAGAGTGAGAAGTACTCGATAAAACTGATAAAATTAAACTTTCAACAGGATTGGAATGGATTGCTTACTAGATACAATGGCATCCGAGACTGAAGACAAAGGAATCAACTGACCTAATTATTTGCAGAACAGTGCCTGGATGTAGGGTGGCTCTGATTGGCTCAAATAATTTAGTGGAAAGATTCCACTGTAATTAGGTCAGTGTATCCCATGTGATCACAGCTCTGACCCCTTAGAGTAAGGAATAATAAAATAAATATAATATGTTGAACTTGTAGCCAGCAGCTATATGGTTAAATATTAACATATTAAAAGCAGAAATAGCATCATAGATCAAACACAAATATACTTATAGTGTCCAATAAGTATTGTTTTGTAAGTACAAACATGATTTTATGTTACATGTCAAGTGAATGTACTTTGCAGTTATACCTAAGATAGTCCAAAACACCCATTAATATCTGTGATATTATGCCTTTAAATGAAGCACCCCAAACATCTGTACAACGAACATTAATTAATGCCAGAGACTCCTTGGGAGAGTATGTGTTACCACGGTTACCTGTCATGTGTTGCAATTCCACAACTGTCGTAGCGAGTGTCATTGGCATACTTAATGATGACACAGGAATAGTTAGCAACTTGATATCTCTTCATTCGTCTCATTAACTCTGTGCTAGAAAACAAAAACATACATGAATTTGAATATTCCGAAGACACGATATTAAAATAATTGGATCAAATTCAATGTTCCCCGAAAAATAAACACAAAAAGAAATTAACATTGATTGAACCTAGCCAAGCTAGTTCTTGCAATTGAATGATTAAATTAAACTAATTAGACACAGACTGATAAAACAGTTGGTGTTTACAATACAGTAAAATTAGAATAATCGTGTAATCGACTTACGTTTTTCCAGAAAACATGGGTCCAAATATTATCTGAAAATATACGCAGAAAAGAAAGATACTAGTAGTCACAAGACATGCAAGATACAAAAACACTGAATAGCCACGACCATATTCATGATGGGGATGGGGATAATATAACAGTGAGCAAAGTTAAAATCTAGACGTCTATCGCACCATTATCATTATGCATTATGCTATATATAGCGGTTATTATACGAGTGTATGAGGATATCGCCTATATTATTATCTTTCATTAATGTTTGTATTACACGAG
>JAUTBQ010190700.1:0-10337 GCA_032361185.1 Lepetodrilus ovalis | reverse complement strand
GGGTCCACATCTGACCCAGCCTTATATCCGAATCCGCTCTGTATCGAACAGCCTTATATCGAGGGGGCACTGTATTGGAGTGATGTGCATCGACCTGATAATTTAACCTCAATTATCAAGACCTACCAATCGATCGATTACCGATAGCATCTCAACTACTACTATTGTGTACTATTGAGGAAGTTGATCAATAAAGCTTGTCATGTTTTCGAAGTACAGTGTCCCCTCGATATAACGCTGAAGTTGGGGTCCATGACGTATCCTTCGCGTTATAGTATCCGCCTCATACGATATTACAGGGAAATAACGAAAATAGAAGTGGGATCCATGTCTGACCCCCGCGTTATATCCAAATCCGCGGTGCATCAGACCGTCTTATATCATGTGGGCACTGTACAGGTATGTACAGTCAGACTCGGTTATACCAGACACATCTGATTTTGTTAGAATAAACTAAACAACCTGATCATCAGATCAATCATTCATCGAGTTAAAAAAAGTATATCCTAGAAGTGGTAAATAGGAAATCTGTATTGGCTAAGAGTTGACTGGTAGGTGGAGAAAGCATTATGATATGGTCTGACTAAGTCAAAGTGGTCTATGTTTCAATAACAAATTTAAAGACATGGCATACGATCAGGATTCCAGATTAACATTGTGAGTTACCGTACTTGTCCGCAGGGCTAGTTAGGGCTTGTTTCACATCAAAGGTGTGAAGAAATAGGTTGTTCGCAGTTCAATTTGATTTGTTCTTGTACTTGGGCATATGTTCGTCTAGGGTCCTGTGAAGGTCTGCTTTCGCTTAGATACTGGAAGTCCTAGGTGGGATTCTACTTGTCTAATGTAAATTGAACTGTTTTACAGGCGTACATTATGAACATTTATGAGGGTGTGAAAGAGAGAGTGGGGGGGGAAGGAAGGAAGGAGAGACTGGGAGAGACAGCGGAGGGTGGGAGAGAGGGGGAAAGACAGAGGAGAGGGAAGGGTGATGAAAGATGAGAGAGTGGTGGAGGAAGGGGGGAGAGAGTGGGGGAAGGAGAGAGGGAGGGTGAAGGAGTGAGGTGAGTGAGTGAATATGGAATTTAATGTCGCTGCAGGAATCTTTCACCCATTTGCGACGAAGAAAGAGTAATGAGGGAGGGACAGGAAGGGGGAGGGAGAAGAGAGTCAAGGGAGATGGGGAAGGAGAAAGGAGGTTGAAATGGAGGAGGGAGGGAAGGAGAGCGAAAGAGGGAGGTAAAGGAAGAGTGGGGAGGGAGGAGAGAAGGATGGAGAGACACACAGACAGTGTTATTTGTCTCTAATTAAACTGTGTCTGTATTTGAACCAAATTTGAACCTTAAGTGATAGTATTCTGTTGTAGGACCTGGCCAGGGAACTCCAGAGGCCGATGCGAGTGCTGGGATGGTACCACTCCCACCCACACATAACTGTCTGGCCTTCTCATGTCGGTCAGTCAGCCTTTGTTGTCCCTCCATCCTCTAAGTCATGGGGCCAGTCACTCTTTACATACGTGACTGGCCCTGGGCAATTATTATTAGCAATCTCTCTGCTGGATTTAGCCTCCCAGCACTGATCTTTAGGGCATCCCCAGTTGGCTTTACCATGAAGAGAGTTAAAGTGGCAAGATCTTGCTCAGACAAGTTTGAATTTCTTTCCAGATATATTTTTCTATTAAATCTAGAAGTATGCTGGGATATTTTCCTAATGTATTCCACCATTCTGACAGTTACATCAATCTTACGTGCAATTTCCCTCCCAGTGTCTAGTAATTGATTGTGTTCATGAAAACAAATTAGATGGTGGTCTGGGAGGGAAAATCAGGCCTATTTATAATTTAGCAGTGTTTAGAAGAAATAGATGGGTTTTTTTATAGTCAATACAGCATCATCTAATATCATTAATAGAAAAACACTAAATGCAATAAAACAATTACATGTATGTAGCATTACATGCAAAGCAGCGATCAAAATTAACACTAGCCCAGTCCATGTCTCCCAATGCTAAAGTTATCCTAAGGACTAGTAGAAAATTATGTTGCTTTTTTAAATTTTATTTGACATACATTTGTTTCACTATTCAGACCATGCTCTCCTGACAGCGATAACACGTCAGTCTGTGCTATACGCTGTCACACTACGAGGTGTTTCGCGTTTACAACATTATAAGGAATTTGATTGGCTCATATTATTATTAGCTGATGGGTGCAGGCGCAAAACGGCAAACTCCAAAACAGCTCAAAATATTGACGAAAACAGTACCAAATCGATTGGTAGGATATGGTACCTTGACTTATTTTTTAAGGAGATAAAGGTCTACTGTTTGGAATTTAGACGATATCAATCGTTAATTGATAACTTCTAAATTGAATATCTTGCACCGTTTTGGATGTTGCTGTTTTGCAACCAAACAAATTCCGTATAATGCTGAACACACGAAAACCCTCGTAAAACCTCGTAGTGTGACAGCGTGTAACACAGACTGTTGTGATCTCGCTGTCAGGAGAGTATGATCTCCACAATGAATAGTATAACATAGATCTCTATACTAGCTAGCTAGACATGTGGGAGAGACATATATTATATGTAGTCTCGGAACAGTAGTCTTCTAGTGTCTATCAGAGGGTTGTGAAACGACCCCCACTTGACAAACATGAACTGGATGTGTATGCAGCTAATATTCGTAGCTAGCCACTACTTCTCTTTCGTTTCGTTGATGCTTTCCAACCTTTCATAGAATTAAAATCTGATCAGGTACAACGGAATAGATATCTTACAAAAGAACGGTATGGGATGACACACATTTACCGTGATGTCCTATCGGTTTACGCACAGTTTTCTAACATGACTTTACTTTAAAGGCATAGTATCACGGCTGGTTGACCTTTATAGCGGACAAACGAATTTCTATCGAAGACAACTTACGCTTGATTTGTCCACCCAAAATTGTTATTTACTGATACACACATCCCCCAACACTCGATAGTTAGGAAACAAATATTTTATATGAATTACGGTTACGGAACCATAATTATCTTGCCTTGATGTATTCAACTGATCTTATAGGAAAGTAACCGAACGTTTTCAGTGATCTGTGTATAATAGAAGCCACGATTCAGACCGCTAGTTTGTACATTCGAATCAACCTATCGTGTGGTTGTACATTATAGTGGAATGATCCCTCTACCATACAGCAGCGGAAAGGTTTTTGAAGTACAATCATGATGTTATGTATGTCAAGTGAAAGCACTTTGCAGTTGTAGCTAAGAAATAGTCCAAAACAACCACAAATATCTGTGATATTATGCCTTTAACCAATTAATGCCATTTATTTAAATATATATACTAGAACCTGATGCATAAATGAACAGAACTAACAGTTGTTTTGAGATCAAGTAATCTTTAAAAATGTTATGATAACAAATAGCAGCGCTCCCTAACAGGGTACACGGGCAAGAAAGCAATGTTTTCAAGTCTACATTTTATGTTAAAACGCTGGTCCCGTCTGGAATCATGTGTTGTAATGTATACGTGTTACATGTATTGTAATGTCACACTATAGAGAGTACCGGTATATAATTCAATATTTATAGTCAAGGTCATTCATTTTCAAAGTCAGATATTTGTTGTATTTATATCAAAGTGAGTTTTCCACAATCTAAAGGTGGGTACTTTGAGTAAGTATTGTTTTTTGGTGTCATAGGTGTACATTATCAATTTTTAACTTAATTAAAATAAGATTTGCGTTTCAATAAAAAGCTGAATATGTAAACAGTCCAGCTGAAAGGATATCCGTAGGGTTCTTAGCATTCCAGCGCCAAAAATAATTGTATTTGTTTTCTGGTGATTTAAAATAAGATTTAATTATATAATGAGATATAAAATAAAATCATGAAAGGAATTGTCTTTGCCAGTGCATAGTATTACGGATAGTTAATGAATTTCTACTAAATACACAACAAATAGTAGGATTCTATTTAGAAATTATTTGCATCAACACATTCTTAGATAGAAACAACTAATGAATACGTTGTTAATTAAATAATGCTCATGTTGAAATGGTATATCCATACAGGAAACGTGTATTGTATTGCGTGTAGCTGTCTTGGTTAAAACGCTAAATATTAATTTGTATAATTATTTATTTATATTTATTTTAGTTGGGCTAAGTGTGTGGTTGTGTGTTGTATGCAGGGCGTACCGTGATCAAAATGGTTGTATGCAGGTAGGTGATCATAATGGTTGTATTCAGGATCGGTGATCAGAATGGTTCTATGAAAATCGATGGTTAGAATGGTTGTGTGTAGGTCGGTGATCAGATTGGTTGTATGCAGGTCGGTGATCAGATTGGTTGTATGCAGGTCGGTGATCAGATTGGTTGTATGCATGTTGTGCTCTTAACGGTTGTATGCAGGTTCGTGTTCATAATAGTTGAACGCAGTTTGGTGTTCTGAATGCTTGTATGTAGATTGGTGTTCAGAATGGTTGTATGTAGATTGGTTTTCAGAATGGTTGTATGCAGTACGGTGTTCAGAGTGGTTGTATGGTACAGTATGCAGGTCGGTGTATGCAGGTTGGGTGTTCTGAATGGATATACGCAGTATGGTGTTCTAAAGGGTTGTATCCAGGTCGGTGTTCAGAATGGTTGTATGCACGTCGGTTTTATGAATAGTTGTATGCAGGTTGGTGTTAATAATAGTTGTACACAGTTTGGTATTTTGAATGTGTGTATGCGCGCGCGCGCGCGTGTGTGTGTGTGTGTGTGTGTGTACGCGCGTACTTGTGTGTTTGTGTATGTACATTTGAGCGTTTACTTATGTGTGCGTGTGCGTGTGTGTATGACATGGTGTGTGTGTGGTGTGTTTTGTCAAATAATTTACGTATCGGTTAAACTTGTAGAGAAAGCGTTCGTAAAATTCATCGCTTAAGTGATAATAGTTTGGCTGATACATTTTACCTGTTAGTGTTCTAAACGTGAGGTACAGTTAGACCTAGCCAGAGTAGACTTAGCCTAGGTGGGTTGTGTACGTACGTACTTGTATTTAATGAAGCAGACGTATTGTAGTTTCGGTCAATAATAGAGAATGCGCCGTGCTTTTTCTATGACCTGGGAACAATAAACGTCATGACTAGTTCATAATTGTGTTTCACACGTAAACAAGGGCGGTATAACTATAACAGTGCAGTCTATTCCTGTGTTTGGAATTGAAGTTACCTTATTTACGCCCTTTTGTAGAGGGCGTCGTAATCTGTAGCATGCATGCGTCTATATTCAGGCTAACCTACATGCATGACACCCAGTCACATGCCAGTAAGATATCAATAACGATTGCAGAAGATATAACATTTATTAGAAAAACAAATAATATCTGATCCATTTACCCGATCCGTGTTCATATTGTTTCGTGTCATTTATCAGTTAGGACATTAGTAATGTTTTGGGAATAATTTCATGACGTGCTAGCTAGTGCGGCTACTCTGCAGATCTATTGTTGCTGTTTGTTAATGCAATTCTTAATTTCGTATACTTTCTTCCACTTTTCTTTATAAAACTATCTTCCCTGTGAGCAACTGTCATCACAGTGACCTGGTCAAGGTCGGCGGATCGGTGTGTGTAGGATCGTTTGACGGGCTTCGAGTCCGACCTGCTATGTCCCTCTTTATCAGGATCGAGCTTTCTTGTCCTAGCAAAGCTATCGTACGAGTTTCTGTCGACAAGTTTTGTATCAAATTTATTCA
The DNA here is from genome assembly GCA_032361185.1 of Lepetodrilus ovalis. Classification (NCBI taxonomy): domain Eukaryota; kingdom Metazoa; phylum Mollusca; class Gastropoda; order Lepetellida; family Lepetodrilidae; genus Lepetodrilus; species Lepetodrilus ovalis. Next base: position 4,599 of record JAUTBQ010190700.1, on the reverse strand, counting down.
CCCAATATTTGTCAGCACCGGTCTCGGGGTTAAACGTGGGTCTGTTGTGCGTTTTTGATTGATTAGATTCACAGAACCTCTCCTGTATACTAGGGTATTTTATGTTATTGCGTCTGTTCAAAATGTCCGCCAGTGTTTTCCGAGTGTCTACGGAAGGATGTGATGTGGGTCCGATTCTGTTCGAGTGGACGTCTACAATCATGTCACTCTCTTCATCACTTTCTGGAGAAATTGGTCTGAGATTTTCAACACCACATGAATCGAACAACGTAGACATTTTCTGTGAAGGAGAATCCATTCCTTCCGCCTGGTTTGCAACTCGAGGAAGTCTTTCCGTCACTGACCCGACTCCGGGGCGGCCATTTTGTTTCCTCTCCCTTGAAAATAGTCTCAGAGATTTAGCAAACGGCATGTTTATTCCCTTCGAATCTGTTGCCGGTTCTTTAGGAGCCGGTGGTATCGTGTCGCTGCTCAGTGTGGTTTTAGACCGTCTTAACTGTCCGATCAAAGAGTGATCGCAGAACGAGTTGTTCATATAGCTCTCTAGGAAAGGAAATCCGACATCGGAAGTTCCCGCCGAGCCATCTCCCTGAGTGTCTGAAGACGTAGCATGCGCCCTCAACCGGAAGGGGATATTCGGAAGTGACCCGCCCTGACCTTTGACCCCTCGGTTCTGTTTCTGGAACGTCAGCAAGTGGTCGCGGTACCTTCTGACGTCATCACGGGGGTCGTCAATGACGCAGGAACTGACTTTGGGCACACGGGGCTGTAGACTGCTGACTTTCGGTACTGCGGGGCCTATCTGTGTAGCGGTGATAGTCGGAAATCGATACGTCTTCACGCCGTCCATGGCGTAGCGATCGGTCCATACAACGCTGCACTTATATGTTCAAATCAGGATCCAATGTATCTGGGGAAAATAACATAGACATGTTAATAATATACGTACTCGTATAGAACTTCATTAATTCGATACCTTCTATATTAGAACAATTGTAGTTGAGAAGGAACACTGATTCATTAGCAGGGGATAATAATGCAGAGGGTGAATCTGGCGCATAAAATATGCATTATTATTATTACTATTAATGGTTTTATATTTTGTATTACTAATGTTATTATTATAAGTAGTACGTGTATTAGTATGCTGTAGTAGTAGTAGTAGTAGTAGTAGTAGTAGTAGTAGTAGTAGTAGTAGTAGTAGTAGTAGTAGTAAGATTTCATCCAAAGATCCATACCTCTAAGCATTACGAAACAGTCTAAAACATGCACAGTGTAGGGTAGGTATCCTCCCATTTGTTACACATGCCATTCGTTACACACCTTAAAACAACATTGGTCAAGGTTAACCGCACTGTTAATCCCATGCCTTCTACCTAGTATACAATAATGGACTCATCTTCTATGAACAATAAGACTTAAAAAATTGTGAAATATTCACATATAGTTTATTAATAACACCTTTATTAATCAAAGCTGCACAAATATGCATAAGCATTCTAATAAAAAAAACCTCCATATTTAACATTTCAATGTGTATCTAAGAGAACGCATTAACTACGGTTTCATTTTAAGTGTACATAATAACTTTATGTGTAACAAATGGGAGACAACCGGGCACCCTACATACTGACCCCGCTACAGCCCTGAGTATTAGGACGTGTCCTCTGCACGCTAATCTGTCAGTAATCCTTCGTCAACACACTAAGTCCGTAATGACCCGCTGTGATCGAGAACCCAATCAGGAACATCGTTAGCGCGGCTTGCTTTCTAGCATTTGAACTTCCTGAGCTGAGCGCCGTACTATACCAACTTCCGAACTTAGTATTCTCGTAGCTGGGATGAGAACCTTACATGTGACACATCTAGTATTTCTTTAACATGTCTAGAAAAGATTCGCATTTTGTTTGAAAACACATTTAAAATGTCGATGCACTTTGTTTTTAATGAAAATAAGGTACGAGATTATATAAGATAGTAGTAGTAGTAGTAGTAGTAGTAGTAAAAGTAGATGGGTAGTAGTAGTAGTACATGTAGTAGTAGTAGTAGTAGTAGTAGTAGTAGTAGTAGTAGTCTAACAACAACACTAATACTACTACTACTACTAATAATAATAATAATAGTTTTTACATTAATAAATTATTTTACTTCAAATATCCACGCTCGAAAGCATGTTCGTGCGTACGTTCATATTATACATACACTTTATCCATATACTACTAGCAAATATAAAATTCCTTTCATGTTCCATCACCTGTATATAGGTAAGTTTAATATCCCGTTAGGATAGGTTATTGTACGCATACGATTGAGAGATTGCAAAGAAGAAATTCTACTTTTATTATAATATATAATATTTGAGTGGGCAATGAATTACATTCATTGACGACGTTTAATAAGTGAACAGGTATTATTGTTAAAAGTTATTCATTGATAGAATACACTTGACACGTTTGGTTTTAAGTTCAGATCTAATACATTCCCGTAATTGATTTATTCAATACTATTTCACTGTGTATATCTGTATCGATATATGTATGGTAGAAAGGTCACTAAGGTATACTATTACCCATCTATACTTATACAATAACTCGCGGCGCGTTCAAACGCCAACTCCCAGTATTGTACAAGGATATCGCTGGTAATAAGCGCAGTAGCTTCACGCAAGCTCAGATGTCGAACCGGCGCTGTTATAGATTGTCAATAACATCAAAGCCAGTAGATAGTTCTGAAGACTCGTTAACTCGGTTCACGCCATCAGAACACCGTAATACCATCAGGTAATACGTGAGACTCGTATCAAATTGCTAATCAGTTTAACCTCCGTCGCATATATACTCAAGAAAATAAATTAAGGATCGGTAGATAGTTAATATGAAAGCCTTTTCTACCACATTTCGGAACTTGTCTTGATGAATCTGGTGACATTCCTGTTCCAATAATTATGTCTGCAAGTAGTGAGACATTCCTGGAGCCGATTCCTTTGGAAATATTTCATTATTAAAATAATATAAAGCAATGTTTATATGCCCCCAAACGGCTACAGGTCCTTACTTAATTTTGTTGAGTATATAACGAATGGAATTGCATAGTCATGCTATATATACACTTAATGGTGGCCAATGGATAACACAGTCGAGTAAAGTCTTAATGTATATGCTTCAACTAGATTGTTTCAAATATAGTCCGTCGCTGGTAAAAATCGTAAAATACATTACATGTACATTCAGACCACTAATTATATTTATTCAATATGTTAATAGCCTGGGAGTACGTCATGTTTGTGTCGATTGCATCTGTTACAGTTACCATGTGCATGAAATGAAATATCAATTAAGTGGAAAAATACAGATGTTGCTAGTAAATAATACCGGGTAGTTCGGCTAAGCACCCTTCGTAATAACTGTGTACACATATGTCATTAATTCACTTCACTATGTGTCTGACTACTTAATACCACGTAATTTCTGTGTTAGTTGAATAATAAGTCTACAACTCTTATCATCTGGCAACACTTATGTGATAGTAAATGTACAACATATATTCACAAAACCTTGACACTTGTTAATTAATATGAAGACAGTACTGGACATACAATACACAGTATGCCGACATGTATCTGCTATCTTCATAAATATATGGCATGTATTACAGGATAAATATGTAAGCAAGCGATCTGGTAAGTATTATGATCAAGAATTGACGTAGATTGGTATGGTTTTAATAATGGTTTACGTTAAATATGTATGCATACATTGTACCGTTATTTAACAGTAGATCATTCAGTCTTTACTTTACAATTAATAGATCTGCAATATAAAAAAAAAATAAGACCGCAAATGCGATTTCTTGTAATTAAGAAATTAATTAATTACATGTACTAGTATCGTTATGAACGTATTTGCAAAAATACAACGCATACTGATTTCTACGAATCTTAACCTACCTTTTACCTTCATATACCACGTGTACATATTTCCCTTGAATAAAGAGAATTGTTCCCAATAGACACCGGAATATCCTATGCAGCATTTATTCTGTTACAACTAGGAAGCTTAAGCTTATAAGAATCAATGTTCAATATCCAGTTAGCTCCCGAACAGATCGTACCCACTAGCCCCTAACGAACACATACCAATAGGTGATCAATATAATGAACGCACCTTGCTGACACAATTCCCCTTTCCTGGGGGTGAATGTTGTTCGGAATCACCGGTCAGGTGCCAGGGCCCAGTTTTATAGAGGTCAAAGTAAGTGCATTCCTAGTTTAATTAGGAATACACACAAATTCCAGGTAGGCATACTATACCTTGTGTGGCAACTTGTGCTACTGGAACACGCTTCAAAACAGTTCTGAACCATTCCTCTATACTTAGGAATATTGTATAGCATGTGACATGCAATCTTTGCATCCATTATTGCATTATTATAAAATAATTCTTCTGCATATTAATGTTAACTAGGTGGAACAACACTAATAATCTGCAATAATAATAATAATAATAATAATAATAATAATAAAAATAATAATAGCAATAACAATAACAATAACAATAATAATAATAATAATAATAATAACAATAGAAATAGCAATACCAA